>JACCGJ010009011.1:0-21728 GCA_013407085.1 Atriophallophorus winterbourni
TTTATCTTAAGTATTTGTGATAGTGAGTGAACAGTAAGGGTTTCTACAAGAGTTTTAAATTTCCCTGTAGATGTGCACATACGGAAATGAAGAGGAAGGGAATTCCAAAGTTGCGCATATCTAACTAAGAAGAAGTTACGTCTAACTTTAGTGCGAGACATAGGGATATTCAACAGCCTTGCTCGATTGCGCGATCATATCGGATATAATCGTGAAAGCGCATGCCAGACTGAAGCTTAATTCGTTGCTGGGTAATGATTCGGAAGAAAAGAAGCAGATTCAGACGAATTCTGCGTAGCCATATTGGTTCGACATTCAGCAAATTACACCGTTCAAGATAAGGCAAGGGGTTTGAATAGCCCAAAGTTATTTTGCTGAAAGTACGTTGAAGTCTCTCTAAGAGAAAACAATCACGCCTACCCATGTGAGAATAGATAATATTACAATAATCGAGAATTGGTAGGACCTTCATCTTATATAGTGCTATTTTACTCTCGCGTAAGAGGAATTTATGGTTAATTAGGCTAAAGTTTTGTCTTGCTCTCGCCATGAGGTGTCTGGCTTGTTCATTAAAATTGAGAGAAGAGGAGTATCTAAATCCAAGGTCCTTAATTTCTGCAGAAGGTGTGATGGTTGAGCCATTTATCGTGAGTGTGTTAGAAGGGTTTGAACAACGTAATCCCATATATTGTGTCTTAGAAGCAGAGAATTCTAATCCCCATTGTGAGCCCCAGCTAGATAGAGAGGCAAGATCACGGTTAAGGGATATCAGGGCCTGTGACACTTCACCAGGAGGAGATGTTAAGACTACTTTTATGTCATCCGCGAAGATGAATAGCTTAGAGTGATCTACAACATTTTGTAGATCATTAACATAGATAAGAAAAAGAAGTGGACCTAGAACGCTGCCTTGAATTACGCCCCTTGGAATTGGCTGATTAGTTGAGGTAACTCCGTTAACGTGAACCGAAAAGGTGCGATCAGATAGAAAAGAACGGAACCAGCTCAATAAGGGCCCATGAAAACCTAAACATGATAGCTTCAAAAGGAGTAGCGTATGAGGAACCCGATCGAAAGCTTTGCTTATGTCCAAGAATACAACAATCACTGCTAGTCCTTGGTCAAGGGAAGCCGTTATGAGATCTAAGTATTCTAATTGGCAGGTTACACAAGACTTTTGGCTAAGGAATCCATGTTGGACTGGAGAGAACGCATCTGGACCAAGGTAGCCCAACAAAGAATTTTTGACTAACCTTTCAAATAACCTAGACAGAATAGGAGTATGATTGATAGGGCGATAATTCGTAACGAGGTTCGAATTACCAGATTTTAAACGTGGGATAATAACAGAGAGTTTCCAATGAGTTGGAAAAATTCCACATTTGAGAGAAATATTGAAAAGATTTAATAAAAGTAAAGAAAAGTCTTCATTATCGTTGTGTAAGATGGCTGAAATAAAACCTACATCATCAGGCTTATAAGAGATTTTACTTCGACGAGAAATGTCTTTTATTTCTTGTACAGAAAAAGTAAAGGAGTCAATAGTATTTAAGGGAGTGCTATTGTTTGCTGGTGGATGGTAAGCGTTGTTATTGAACGAGCTGCTGAAGAATAGAGAGAAAGCCTGACTTATTGTGACCGCATCAGAAGTGACTATTTCTTTATCATCTTCGTGGTACATTATGGATGGAATATCATGTGTTGACCGGATACACCTGGTCTTCGAAAGGTAATTTAATGATTTCGTCATTGAATCACTGTTTAAAGCCTTTCTTTCTTGGCGTTCTAGAAGACGAATCTTAACATTTGAAAGAGAGTTACAGAGTTCGTGTCTGCGCATAACCGAAAATAAATCTAACTTATGGTTCACAGAAGCAGAAAGTCGAGCTATCTTTTTCTCCAGAAGGTTTATTGGGTCCCGCTTACGCTTCCTAATATGAGAGGAAGACGAACTTCGAATGCATGTTGAGATGTTATCATGAAAAATCGAAGAGATGCGCTCAAAGTTTGAGGAAAGAAAGAATTCTGTCCAGTCGTAGGTTCTAAGAATATTCGAAAACTTCGTCCAATTGATATGAACTTTCTCATCTTTGCGTATTTGTGCTGGTTTTTGCGAAAGACGCAAAACGCAAGTTATCATATTATGGTCGCAACCGGGTAGTGAAGCTAAGATTTCAACGTTGGTGGGATCAGTGCCTAAAGTGAAAATCAAATCCAAAACGCTGGACAGCCTCGTAGGCTTCTTCACAGATTGTGTGAAACCTAAAAGATGAATCGTTTTGGAGAAGGATGAAAATTTATTTGAAGAATGCGGGGAATTCCAGCAGACGTGTGGCATGTTGAAGTCTCCATCAATAATCTTATTATTGAAGTGGGAAATGGACGCCTCAGTAAAAACATTTATAAGCTTACCAACAGTGAGTGTGGATGGAGATGGCGGGTTGTAAATGCATCCTAGGAGAGCATCAAGAGAAGGTAAGGAGATCCAAATTGAGTCGTCTAGATCATCTAATATACGAGAGCTATGTATTTCTGCTTGGAGATCTGTACTAACATAAATAAGAATACCACCACCACGAGTGTGGTTGCGGTCCCTACGAAACATAAAATATTTGGCTAGTTCAAGTGAAACGTTGGGAACGTCATTAGTTGTCCACGTTTCTGTTATAAGAACTATTTCGTGTGGGTTTGAGAGCAAGAAATGTTGAAGGGCAGGGAGCTTAGAAATAATTGACCGAGCATTAAGTAACAGAAGGCGAATTTTAGGATATTTAACATGCGTAATAGAAAACGATTTACACGAGTTGTTTGAAATTGTCGGAGCTAATATGGGTAAGGGTTGTGGTAAAGGAAAGGGAAATTTTCTATTGAGCCATACATGTTTTGAAATGGGTTTGTGTAAGCACTAAACGAGTTCCCATTCATGAGGGGGCGCTGATCTAGAAGACGTGGAGCGTATTGGAGTGGAGAAGTGTAGGGTCTTGGAGGAGGATAGTAATAGGGCTGCGTGGGATAAAAGGGACTTTGCGGGAGGATAAGTGGATTAAGTGGGCCAGGTATAACCGGGAACCGTCTATGTACGGGGTGATAATTACATGAGCCATTAGATGGATTATTTCCATCAAAATTACGCCCGACCGTATGGTTCCTAATGATGCGCGGTCCACCAAGTAGTAAGGGTGAATTTGATTTGAAGACAGGGAGCACGACTTTTTTTGTGGCTTTAATTATAGGTCGAGCTGGGGGCTGCAAAGCTGCGGTGACGGTTTTCTTAGTGGGGACATGGCTATTAGGGCCAGGTGTTAACATTGCGTCATCAATGTTTAACTTAGAATTAGCTGTTGGGGTGGTGGTACTTGAGATAGGAGTAACATCAGAAGTTTGAGTTTGAGTTACGGGTGCAGTAGCTGATGCGGAATTATCAACAACATCCAAGTCTATGAGGTTATCGATATCAGTTGAGCGTTTTACAACTTTAGAAACCTTGCGAAGGCACTTTCGTTGTAAAGGTGTGTTGTCAGGTTTGATCAACACATTAGAAAATTGGGGTAAAAGTTTTAATACTAGTTGGTTATTTATTATGTGTGACGCACAATTTTCGTCGGCAAATTTTATTAAAATCGGTGCATTACTACGATTGGGAGGTTTTCTGAGTCTATTAAAAGATGCTGAGTCTATGGGGAAGCCATATCGCGACAGAAATATCTTTTTAAGATCGACTAAAGGATATCTGTCAGCCACGTTATGAAGAATAAGGTTTTTGGCACGGCTTCGACGCTGCTCAATTTCTTAGGATAGCGACTCTATAAATCGACCCGTGCGTTGAAGTAAATCTGAGTCTAATACACAACTGGGGTCAAGTAGGAAGGTAAGAGGCTCTAAGATATTGCAAATTTTCGAGACCGTGGACAGCTTAGCCGTGACGGAATCGATCTTGTTTTCTAGGTTCTGTACCGTGGTCAGAACCGTAGACATATTTTCGTCCAGAACAACCGAACATTTTTTTAATTGAGATGTAGTACGGTATGCTGTTCTTGACGATTTCGAATGTTTGTAATGCGACATACTGATTCAGAATAAAATTCGTAAATTGTGATAACGAGAATAATGACTTGCCAAATTTCGAACACCTATTTATTCATGGTCCTTTAGCTGTCGAATTTCTAAATGTTCAAATTCGATCGAAGCAGGTTCCACAGCACTAACCAAATCCGGAGAGAATGTATCCGCAACTGTGTTTTATGTTAGATATCGGATGTAACTCGTAAGAGTGATATAATACACGTGACTATTTCTCAGGTGAATATCGGAATCCGAATGGGGTCAGCAAAGTCAAACGTTTTGTTTTCTTGATCAGTCCATACTGTGGAATCACGGCTTCAAGAAAAAGTCGAAAATGTCGTATCGCATAATAGATAGCCAGTAACGCACGACCGACCGTACAGTATCCAGTTTGAGCTGGTTTAAGACGATTAGAAAAGGAAGCGAGTGGCTTGGGGATATTGTTTACTTCTTTTCGGAGGATTGCGCCGACAGCTTCTTCTGATGAGCCTGTAGCGAGAGACAACTTACCATTCGGGTTCGTTATATGTAAGTCAGTGAAGTAACTTTGTTTGAGTAGATTTGAGTTGCTCGAATAATTTGATGGCTTCGTCAATCATTTAAATTCACGTTTTCCCACCTAACATTCAGCCAATGGTTGTGAAATCATAGCACATTGTGAAATAAAGCGTCTATAATAGTTGACCCAACCCAAAGAAACATCTGACTTGACGGATAGAGCTGGGGCATGCATAATGTTGGATAGCTGATAGTTTTTGAGGTAACGGTTTTATACCGGAACTATCAATTTGGTGTCCACGAGTTTCGACAGAACTCACACCAAACCGATATTTATGAGGATTGTCCACAATGTCGTAGTGGGATAGACGCTGAAATACTTCACAAAGGTCTTCGAAATCTTCATTGGGATTTGTAATTGCGATAAAGACATCATCAATGTACACCCAGACGAAAGATAGACTGAGGGAAACTTGGTCTCTCTGGAAAGTCTATACAGCATCGCGTAGACCAAATGGCATCCTGAGAAATTCGATTAGACCAAATGTATTGTAGATTGCAGTTTTGGGAACATCTTCCTCAGCTACGGGAAATCGATGATATGCGCTCACTAATCCAACTTCGTGAACACAGATTCTCCGTGAGGAGACAGTGCAAAGTAATGTATGTGCTGAGTGGGATATCGATCTTGGATCGTTGCGCCATTTAGAGCACGATAATCACCACATGGTCGCTAGGCGTCCGGTTTGTTTTTTTCGACCACGTGAAGAGTTCTGTCCCAAGGTGAATTTGATGGACGGATTATTCCGAGTTCCATCATATGTTTGAATTCTCGTTTGGCAGCTTCACGTTTGTTAGGCGCCAGTCTGCGTTGTCTACTGGGAACCACGGGTCCACGGGTTGTAATATGTTGTTTGATTTCATGCTTCAGAGGAGTGTCGTGTGCATAGGGTTCGAAGACATTCGGAAATCCCTAATGAGAGAAACCTAATTCGGTGCACTATCTGGAATCAGGACTCGAACAGTTTGTATAAATGAATAACACATATGGCCGATGGTGTTAATCTTTGTGGCTTTATCAAAGAGTTTTCGTGTACTCACGATGACTCAAAGATTAAAGTGTGAGAGGAAAACGGCTCCCAGTATAGGGGTTTTGTCATTGACAACAGTGAAGATCCATCGAAAGTTACGTCGCAGACCGAGATCGATGGAGAATGATCGTTGGTTTTGTGGTTATTCGAGTACCGTTCGCTGCTTGTAGGCACAACGAATAGTGATTTCGGCGTTATGAGTTTGTAGGTGGGATGACGCTCAGTTCGGCTCCCCTGTCAATCAGAAAACGCATCTTTGTTGAACCAACAATGACGTAGAATAAGCTGCTAGTTTTTTTACCGGACAGAGATGCTTCTTCTACTGCCTAGCTTCGCGGTTTCCCTGATTGTGTTGTTCATGGTTTGAAGCTGCATGGGGTTGTTTCCACTACGAGAACGGCTTGGACCTCTGTTTAAGTGCTGGATTTGTGAAGTCAAATTGCTGATCTGGGATTTTTAATCAGATATATCCTTGTTCAAATTTGCGCTGGAAGTACGAGGGTTGAAAATTGGTTGGCTGACCGTGCAGATTTATGTGTTACGAGGATCTCATTGACCTCATCTGCAACTTGATCTAGCATGTCTAGGTTTATGTCGTTTGCCATGATAACCAGAACTTTGCGCTAATCGTTCGTCAAACTCTGGAACCAGATCTGTCGTAGTACTGGTTCTTCAAACTTCTGTGTCCCTTCTAACTGTAGCAAATGGCGTTAGTGTTGTGAATGTGTTAGATCTCCTAGCTCACAGCTTGATAAAGGTTTTCGCAAGTTTTGCTCATTGGGGTAACCAATGTAACGTTTCGCACGTGAGTAACGCGTATTTCGCCCGTTTCATAGTTTGGCAAGTTCAAAACAACAATTTGGATGTTATACGGTACTGTAATTAGCAACAATTACAACAACAATAATTATACAAACCTCAACTGTAAAGGAACGTACAGCAAACAGGAGACAAAATACTCCATAATCAATTATATCAAATGCAAACAAGTTCAATGACGACCTGAGATATAAATAGAATGAAAGGAGTTACCAAAATTGCCGTCCAAAATCTCTATCAAAGACAAGACACCCAAAAGTGGTGTCAAAATGCAAGCCAATTACAAGTGCCAAAAATGGCAACCAAATTCAACAACAATGACCGACAATGGCCGAAACGAACAATTAAAACAAATAATTGACCAAAGGCGTGTAAAGAAAAGATTTACAATAGCAAGTTTTTAATAACAAAAGAAATGTTTTCCATCAAATACAGCATAAATATAAAATACCGGAAAATATAATCAACAAAATTTGGATCCTGGAAATTGTTTCAAAATATAAGGTGAAGACGAAGGAAAGGGAAGAATTTCATAAAGTTGCATCTTACAACCAATACGAGAGATAATCGAAGATCGCCGCTTACCGTGAGGATCTGTGGCAAGTAGATTATAAACTAAATCAGCAACGTCTCTGATGATGGAAGTTTAAAGCATTCCAACAACGCGGTTGTAGCGTGTGCGTTGCGTTCGAACACGATATGACTCAAATATAGCTTCGATTTGTGCAAACCAGAGACGTGAATCAGTCTTGTCAAAGACTGGTAATGTGAATTGGTTGATAAAATCATTTTATTGTCTTCGTTATTCGTATTGTGGTTCATGGCGTAAATTGAATTAACTGCGTGGTCAGGCACACCATTTTGTAGTGGATAGTGATGAATGGATCATGAGACTGCATGGGTTCCAGTTATATCCACATACAATTTTGCCTCCGAGACAACCACAGAAGAACCGAGACCGAGCGTGAAGGCTGACATTATTTCTACACACTCTAATCTATATGAAGGCTGACAGGCTGATGCAACCAATAGGAATTCAACCAATCAAAATAATCTGTATGAAGGCGGACAGTAGTTTTGGCTAATGCAACCAATAAGAATTCAACCAATCAAAATAACCGGACGGACAACCTGTGTGAAGGCTAACAGTAGTTTTAGATGTTGTCCACCCTCTAATTTTACTTTATTAAGTGAAAAAACATTTTGGGATGTGACTACTCACAAAGTGAAAAGAATTGATCTAAAAACGGTGTTCAATCAACGAATCACTGTGAACCACAAAGCTTATTATAGAGGAATCGTAGTGAAAACAATTGTATTGTGATTGAAATCAACGGTAACGTTGTCAGACAACTACAAACTATGCAGATGTAATTTAGTTGAAACGATTGTTGTGATGCTCATTGAAATTGGCATTTAACCGAATAAACAGTGTTTCGATTTATGTTTGTCTAGAGTGTGATATGTTTAGCGAACAGTGAGTTGTATTCATGATTATAGCTTTATAGCCAAAGTAATGTGTTGCTCATATACCCGCACTTGCACGTCACTAACGGTTTCTTCCTGTTTGCCTTCATCAGGTTGAGACAGTTAGATTAGTTGCAATAAGCCTCGAAACAGTTGACAATTGGTACACAAAGTTATACTTGAATGGCACTGTTACATGTTGTTTGTACAACTACAAACTATGCAGATGTAATTTAGTTGAAACGATTGTTGTGATGTTGTTTATGATGCTCATTGAAATTGGCATTTAACCGAATAAACAGTGTTTCGATTTATGTTTGTTTAGAGTTTGATATGTTTAGCGAACAGTGAGTTGTATTCATGATTATAGCTTTATAGCCAAAGTAATGTGTTGCTCATATACCCGCACTTGCACGTCACTAACGGTTTCTTCCTGTTTGCCTTCATCAGGTTGAGACAGTAAAATTAGTTGCAATAAGCCTCGAAACAGTTGACAATTGGTACACAAAGGTATACTTGAATGGCACTGTTACATGTTGTTTGTACAACTACAAACTATGCAGATGTAATTTAGTTGAAACGATAGTTGTGATGTTGTTTATGATGCTCATTGAAATTGGCATTTAACCGAATAAACAGTGTTTCGATTTATGTTTGTCTAGAGTGTGATATGTTTAGCGAACAGTGAGTTGTATTCATGATTATAGCTTTATAGCCAGAGTAATGTGTTGCTCATATACCCACACTTGCACGTCACTAACGGTTTCTTGGTGTTTGTATCTGTGCATCTTGTGACAAGTTACATTCGCGATTTACTTGTCCATTTTATAATGCAAAATGTTTTAAATGTGGTCAACTTGGACATATTCAGTCAGTTTGTCGAAATACTAAGACATGTTATGTGCATAGTAATAATACAAAAGTCATCCATGTTGAAAATCAAATCAGCTCACTATCATTATCAGTGTCACCATACACTGTGTCTCATAATCGTAAACGTATATCTAGTAGTTAGCAAACTTCAGAATTAATCAGATACCATTTCAAATAAATCACCGAACTCATCTTATCAAGCGAATTCAACAATTGTCGTATTTCCAAAAGAGCTGTTGTACACATGTCAAAAGCAAATCTTTCAGTGAGAGAAAAACAACTGTTCTCGGAAGTGACAGAATGACTAAACGACATTAAGAATACACAAAATGAGTTTAGTTCACTGCTCTCTATGAATAAATAAATATATTTCGAAACCAATCTTTGTTATCTATCTATCTATCTATCTATCTATCTATCTATCTATCTATCTATCTATCTATCTATCTATCTATCTATCTATCTATCTATCTATCTATCTATCTATCTATCTATCTATCTATCATCTATCTATCATCTATCTATCTATCTGTCTATCTATCTATCTATCTATCTATCTATCTATCTATCTATCTATCTATCTATCTATCTATCTATCTATCTATCTATCTATCTATCTATCTACCTATCTATCCATCTATCTATCTATCTATCTTTCGATAGATATGGTAATTACAAGCGCTTTAGAATTAGCGAGGAAGCCACTCAACTCCGATATGACCTATGCATACAAATTGCTACACCGTTAATAATTTGTTGTACACTCAAAGTTGTACGATCCTTCAAGGTCATATCGGAGTTGAGTGACTTCCTCGCTAATTTTAAAGCGCTTGTAGTGCCCATATTTTTCGAAAGATAGATAGATAGATAGATAGATAGATAGGTAGATAGATAGATAGATAGATATTTACCTAGATAAATAGATAGATAGATAGATAGATAGATAGATAGGTAGATAGATACATGCTCGACTGAGTATCCTGAAGTTATATTATCTTGTTATCGGGTTATTTTAATTACATTCAATACAATTCATTACAGACAACTACAAACTGTGCAGATGTAATTTATTTGAAACGAAACAGTGATACGTCTGTTATCCGTATATCTTTAATATTCATTTTATGTTTGTATTTTACGGTCTGCAAGTTTCATTCCGAAAAACAAATGCAAGTTTTCTCGACCATTTTGTCCACTACGGAACATTTCCATGTTGACCGCAACCTATCAAGTTGACGGTCACTTTAGAACAGGTTACATTCAGAATAACAACTTTCTGTCGGCCAGTGTGTTTGCTTCGGAACCCTCCCATGTTGACCTCAAGGGTTGGCAACACGTTTAGCCTTACTGTCCACCGGATTTTCAAACCGAGCCGGAACATTCCCATGTTGACCTCAATGGTTTGCAACAAGCTTAGCCTCTCCGCTGGTAGTAAACCGTAGTCTGTACTTTTATTTAAGGTCATATCTAAATCAAACGTAGGAGCAACAACAAATCAACGCATATGAATCTTGTAGGAAAAGTAAACTATTTTCATGAAAGTGGATAACGTTGTACGACCACTGAGACGCATATAGCGTATTAACGGAATGTGTTATATTATAACTGTAGATGAATCATTTTGTATACTAGTGTATTTGGATAGAATTCAACGATAATCTTGCACGAAAAATGAAAGAATCTTATCGTGAAATTAAATCCGGATAAATGTTGATTGTACTTGATACACTGTGAAGCTTGTTTCCATCTGTTTGCTGTCAGCAAGTGGAGGCGGTAAGATGAGATTCAGCGAGCCTTATATCAGTTGATGAGTGGTACGCAAAGCAACAAGCTCAATAATATCCATATGATGGTAATAATTCAATAAGAATTCGAACAATTTCACACATGAAGTAAGAAGGGGAAAGAGAGATCGTTTAATTGCTGGTATCAATGAACCTGATTTATATCGCCAGTTATTGATGTTGAATAATCCAACCTATGAAAATGTCAAGAGAATATACGAACATTATGAAGATGTTTCAAAAGAAATAAATCATCAAATTGATACTGATACTCAAACTGTTTTGTTCGGAACCTCTAGATCTAAACCTCAGTCAAGCAACCGACCACAGCGACAAAGTGATTCTGATGTCAAACTAGCAGTGTAAGCGAATTCGGCAAAAGAAAGTCTAATTTTGACAATCAGAAGTTTGAAAAATGTGCATCTTGAGGCAAGTTACATTCTCGATTTACTTGTCCATTTCGTAATGCTAAATGTTTTAAGTGTGGTAAACTTGGACATATTCAGTCAGTTTTTCGAAATTCTAAGACATGTTATGTACATAGTAATGGTACAAAAGTCATCATTGTTGAAAATCAAATCAGCTCACTATCTTTATCAGTGTCACCATCCATAGTGTCTCATATTCGTAAACGTATATATATTCAGTAGTTATTAGCTTTACTCTCTCGTCCTAAACATTATAACGTGAAACCAGTGTCAATATCCCGTCACCGATTTAAGGCTGATATTCTGTGTGGTGAAATTATTGCATACACTGTAATCTCTCAGGCTGAGACTGACTTCCGATTCAAGCGAGTGAGGGGGTGACGCTTTCGCGCAAACTCGCAATCTTTTGGACGAATGTGCGCACCTTGTACAGGCTAGCAGACTACAAGGGGCAAATGAAACTAAACGCACTACCACATGTAGTGAGAGGGGAGCCACGTGGAAATTATTTGTCTATCTCACAGAGCATGAGCGGTTAGTCAACGTACAATGTCATGCAGGAATATTTATGAGTCACAAGCTACATGATAGTTCCAAAAGCTCACTAAATTCCATGCAGCTTCACTAATAGAACGTTAACCATGATGCACAATCAGCTAAGAGAGCAACATTTCACTCGTCTCAACACAACACAATTTTATCGCACTATGAAATATGGCCATGTCCAATTTACTGCCTTAGGTTAAGAAAACCAATGGATGTGAAATAAAATATATATTTCGAAATTTGTTGAACAGCGAGTTTTGTTTCAGTGAACCTTCTATTCCTCGTGTTCTTCTACCCTCAAATTGATATTGCGATGTGTCCGGAGGCACAAGATGACAACACTTGGAGGAGAGATAGGTATAGAATTAAGGTATATACAGTATAATAGAATATTAGAAAGATTAAACATCGGTGCTTAGCCTCGACCATGTTCGTGACCCCAATACCGTAAGTGGCTACCTTGGGACGGCGCGCATTTGCCCACTTACGGGAGTTGCAACAGTATTGCCCTTTGAAGTACTGGAAGAATACAGGGTCTGCACACTGCATATGGATTAAGGCATACGTGTACTCCCACAAGCTACGGGTTTTCGTCGCAACAAATACCCATTTCAGTGCCTGCGTTCGAGGGTTACGGCGAGTAACATTACGGAGCATGTGCACCCGACAAAGCAGATGCGAAGCGTGAGGAAATACGTCCTCTACAGCATTCGCAATCGCAAGTGCTCCGTCGGACATGATAGCTTTCACAGCATCACACCCACCGACGAATTCGACAAAGCTAAGCAGGAACGTGCGGATATCTTCAGCTGTTTCCCTCCACAAGAAGCCTATTGCTACAGGAAGACTTTTGCGGCATCCATCTACTACCATTAATCGATATAAAAAATATTTCTCGCGATTTGTACGGAATGTACCATCGATGAGAATAAAATCAGAAAAACGGTTAAACAAACTAAGCATTTCTTGGGTTGTATAGATGAAATGCGTCATCTTGTTCGTCTCATCCAGCAACACGCGTGCCATTCCATAGAAGTTGAGATCCTCTTCCAATTGTCGAATATAGGCTGTGAAAAATGGACAATAAATATCGTCCATATAATGAAGTTATTTTAATTGTAATGAAGCAATGCTTACCTGGATTGTTACGGCCAGCCAGAACTCGCCGGCGCATGTTTACCACATCACATCCGGTAAGATTGTTCTGAAATCGAGTCTTTACGTAGTACCGTATGTTGAATGAGGAGTCTCCGCATTCCAGCAGCGGTCGAATCATCTCCAATTCCAAAGGCGTTAGACGTCGGTTGCGAAAGAACCAAGACCCAGCTTCCCCGGTTTGTAATTCATGGTTATGAACCATGTTACTTTTGGTGACGCGGAAACCAGAGCCCATACGAGACTTCCAATCGCGAGGTTGCCAATGGTTTCCTGAAACATCTCAGTGATATCGTTAGAGCTCATAATTAAAAGTGACGGCGGACCCCTGGCAGAGCTATTTATTGGAGCTGAAGCAATCAATCAAAATTCAACCAGTCAAAATAATCTGTATGAAGGCTGACAGGCGTTGTGGCTGAAGCAATTCAACCAATCAAAAGTTTTGATGGTTGTAGTGATAATGTTTGCCGAGCGTGACCACAGAGTATATTGTTATTAATGAGTGTGTTGACTATGTACAAATGGTGTTCAAAAAATGAGTATCGTTCACTGAGTTAACGCGCAGAAAAACGATGAAATATGAGTGATAACGATAAGAGGAAATCAATATGGCGTTATCGGTAATTGAAACGAAACGTGTCTAAGGTAACAAATTATTATTTTTACGAAAAAATACATAAAATAAAACTGTGAATTTACAAATGTTGATGTCGGACATACTTACATATTATTTCTTTGGCAACCGATGAAAAATAGTTGCGATACAATGGTACACATAGTTGTTTTTATAAAAATTATATAAAATGGATAGCTCAATTATAATAATAACCGAAACAGTAAAATTGTTTTAAACGAACATTAAATGTGTGAAATATAGTAAATTAATTAACTACAGTATGTTAATTTATGAATGTTTTTCAGCTGTAAGTTCGAAAAGGTATATGCGCATTAATATCATCATTTCAAGCATTTTTTCGAATTTCAATAATTCTATAGAGCACATTTTCAACAAAATTTAAATCGGTTTTAAAATGTATGAGTAACGAACTAAGAGCCATGAATGCCGTATTAAAATAAATTCTTATGTGTTGTATTAATATTAAATAGCTGTCTAAATTTTCGGTGTTAAAAATGATTTGAGCTGCTATTTGATCAGTCACAGAAGTGCTCAGTCATATTTTATTAGAAAATAAATTCCATGAACGAGAATATTTTAAAATATAGATATCTTTTCGTACCAGAGTGTGAATTATCGGTATCGATATTTTGTTTTTCTTGCGAAAATTATATACTTCAAACTTCTTCAAATATAGTTGTAATTCAACGTCGATCTTATATTTTTACAATATTCTGTAAGCAAGTTACATATTTTGTCGCATTGTACAAAACAATAATGATTAAATCTCGCATCTATCATAATATGTATGCTTATCCAAATTCGAAGTAATGGATCGTGTGAAAGATCGTTGAATTCCTTCTAAAGCAATATTATAAGTCCGAATTATGTTAATAGATATAATAATGCAGTATTCCAATAAACGCAGTGTATATAACTTGTAAACCTCTAGCTTCCACTGAAGTAGAGAGATGAATCCATGAAGTAAACCTATATTCTTTTTTCTTTTAGATCTAAAATGAAAGTGATCCAGAATATCGATAATCGAAATCACGTACACAGTACTGGCTGGAGTGGTGTATAATTCAAGATGATTGAATCGTTCGGACTTATGCATTTAAATGTCTGAAATTAGATTTATTGGTGGAAAACTCGAGACCATTCTGAATACTTCATTGAAATAAAGCATGCAGGTCTTGGTTCAATTTCGACATATAGTCGCCAGTCTGAATAGATGGGAAGACTGGGGGGTCCATTAATCCCATGCAGCAACGCACAAAAACATTGCAACCACAAAAGAACACAGAGTCCGAAAGTCCGAAATTATATTTCATTCAGTCAGTCCTCTCCGTGCCGGGTGGCACATGAGGCGAAGACAACATCACGCCAGTGGTTCCGGTCTGTCGCTGCTTCCGTTGCCGTCTGAACAGTGAATCCTTGTGCATGTAGTTCGCGTTCCAAAGTTCTGCGCCAAGTTTCCTTGGGCCGTCCCCTTTTTGTTTACCTTGCGGATGCCAGTGCATGGCTACCCTCGTATGCGAACTGGGATCCATCCTGCAGACATGACCGAACCACGGATCTGTTGTCATCGTTTCCGTAGCAATGTAGATTTTACGGGATAGGGTTGCTAGCCCTAAGCCCAACCCTCCTCCTTTCTCAGACGGGCTTGGGACCGTTTTACAAATATTATGAATGTATGAAGCATACAAAGCTAAAAAGAATAACCATATAAGGCCAAAACGTTTATGTACAGAATAGGAAGATACAAATTGAAAGTAGATCACTACAATACTCCCAAACCAGAGCGTTAGTTAGGCTTGAAGAATGGATAACATACGCTCGAAATGTTCATGATGTCACATGCTCGCAAGACGTTGAAGTCAATACACAGATCTACCGGTTCGAGTTTAAACGGAACTGATATTGACCGGTGAATTGGGATGAACAGGAGGGGTTGGCACAGGATGATTACATTGCGGTTGTGATTGAGGAAAAATGAAGCTTGACGAAGTTGGCGGCTTAAGCTTAACGAAAGCTGGTTTTAGACGATTAGTGGAAACCGTGTCACGTCGGTAATTCATATCAAAAATGAAGTACTTGGGTTTATGCCCAATAACTGTGTGTGGTCCATGATAGGATGGTTTAAAATTTTGCTTGCTTCGGTCTTTTGTACAATCCTATTTTCTTTGCAGTAGACATTTTGATAACCTGATACTAACTATTTAATGCATTGGTTGAACAATTTTTCGAATACCAAGGCATGGTGCAGTACATTGAATCCTTTATCAAAATTCTGAACAGCAAAGAAAAATGGTAAAGTTCAAGTGACGATGGCAATTTGGGAGTCGAAGGTTCATGAAAACGGCACGGAAACTCGTTATATTAAGATAGCAACGTCAAATCGTGATTAACTTATATGGATAGGAAACTGGCGTAGGGACAGCAAAGTCTTCTGGGCCGTTGCATTCATGCCCACAGTAATTGTCTTCGTGGATATTGGGGGTACAAATGGCCAGACAAGATTAAGGAATCAAGACTTATGGCAGATTTGCTGTCTGAGGCACCCATTCGCCAGGCAGATCAGTAGGAAGAAAGTGGAGCTAGGGTTAAAGCACACCTTGCGGGACACCTTGATGACATCACGGCGTCAGCTCTGGTATGGGAAACCAAGCGGGGAAGAGACGGGTGTGACGCCCAAGGCTATCTTTCTTTTTTCTCTTTTTTTTTCCGTTCTCTTCTTTGTCATCTTTCAAGCGCTCGTGTGAAGAGGAAATCCGCAAGTGTGGACTTAACTGGAATGACATTAAACTGGCTGCTATGGACAGACCAAAGTGGAAACAAGTTGCCGAGGCCCTATATTCCTCCAGGAACTCAAGGGATTAAGCCAAGTAAGTCAAGCAAGTGACCGAAGTGAGCGGGATTTTTAAACATTTTTTCCGTTCACTAAGGGAAATGAATATACAGTAGGTAAGAAAAAATTTTCAATGTCTAATAAAAATAAAATTTCACTTAAATTATGTCAACATTTACGAATGGCAAGGATGCAAGAAACAAATTGAGAACAGAAATGGAAGGTAATTATGGAAAAGTGGTGCGAATTGTAATGAGGTTGTCATGACAAATTGATAAATAAATTATATGTGCATAAATTCATGTTTTTACGTAAAGTTTGATTAAGAAGATTGGAAAGGGAACATAAATCCATCGGAATAAAAAAATCTAAGAGATTGTGGGGGGTGAGAGAGGGTGTGGCTAATAGCAGGGAATAGGCAGTAGGGTGCTGTGCTGAAATACCCTGAAGCATTGTCGACGAATCGAACCAAAATTTGTTCACCAGCCGGATTTTCGTTATCTGCAGGAGAATGAATCGCATACGGAACAAATCTCGGGCGGATAGATTTCGAGCCAATTACAGTGATGGTTCGTTATTCGAAGACACTGGAATATAATGAAAGATTTTCTCTTCACAACAGGTGAGAGGTAATCAAAGTAAAATAGTACATCATTAAGAGATAAGAATGTACATTAAAAAAATGTGTTTTTTAAATAGTTTGTTACGTTTTTTTCATTTTTGGAGAGATTTAAGATTTGCACGTTAACCCTTTCAGGACGGATGTAACCTTTTGGTTACATGAACTTCGCAAGTCATTTTAACCTAATTCTAACTGAATTTTCTGAATTTTTTTTGCACGGCGGCATACAGAATTTTGTCAACTGCAGGATGGTTTTCTTCTTTGTTCGCAATCATCATTGACTTGTCCACAGTGAAACAGAAAGTATGTGCTGGTACGGGTTTCGAACGTATCCTGACAATTCGCAGTTTTGTGAGCCGAATAAAAATCGTGTGAAAGTCTCAGTTATTATAAATTTTGTTCCAGTATAAACTTAGTCATGCCTACAAAGACATTATGTAAAAAAAATTGGAATAAATCAGAAAATCTTCGAAATGCATTGCGTTTAAATAGATGTAACCTTTATGTTACATCCGGCAGAAGTCACCAAAATCGTACAGGCCTGTTGGAATTGTCTCACGACCGTGTAGCGCTCATTGTTTCCATGGCAGATCGCACGATCGATAACTGCGGACACTTACTCATATGCCCACGACCCAGATCTCCTCTGATAGGCATCCATGGTGACCTAACTGGTATAATCAAAGTTCCTAGTTATCGAACTTACTGTAAAAAAGGCCTAAGCCTCAAAGCAGTTTCGAGTAATATGAGTAGAGACAGATATGAGGAGATAAAGCGCTATCTTCACTTTAATGATAACATTTTGCAGAATGAAGATGGCAAAAAAGATGACAAACTATTCAAAATTCGACCAATTATGGATTCCATCAAATCGAACTGTCAGAAACTTCCACAAGAAGAACATCAAGCCGTGGATGAACAAATCATTCCTACCAAAGCGCATATCTCCTTAAAACAATACAATCCAAGAAAGCCACACAATTGGGGGTATAAGGTCATCTAGAGCAGGATCGAGTGGCCTTATGACTTCGAGATTTATACGGGGAAGGATCGGAAGAAGAAAGATGTCGAAGTTGGAGTGTCATCAACCTACGCACTTCGGCTTGCTGAAGGTATACCCAAGCACAAGAACTACTAGTTATTTATGATAACTGGTTCTATTCATTGGGCTTATCAAGGAAGCTACGGGAATCTGGTATTCTCAATGTGTCTACCGTCAGGGTGAACAGGCTGAAAAGATGTATACTGAAGAATGATAAACTGCTACAAAAAGATGGGAGAGGAAGTTACGACTTCAGATTTGAAATCAATAGTAATATAATAGCTGCGAAGTGGTTTGACAACAAACCAATTCACCTACTTTCTTCATATTATATTATTATTATTATATTTGCACAATCTGATACAGATATGGTGCCATTCAACATAAACAATGATATGTACAAAGCGAGAAGGGGGGGTACAAAGCGTTGTCATCATCGTCATCGTTGAACGTAGGCATGATACTACCCGGTTGTCTACACCGAAGTAGGGGAGATTTCGTTTAGGGGGTCCCACCCCGAGCCTTTACCCACAAGGCAGTGGAGCGAGAGAGGTTCGCACCTATCGGTGGCCGGTGACCGACGAAGCGGTTCATACGCCCTTTACTGGGAATTTCCAGTTCGGAGCCCGATAACCCCTTTGATAGGTTGGTGACTTCAGTTTTTGCCTGTGCACCATACAATGTCCTTGGATAGGACAAGGGGCAGTGACTTTTGGAGCGGCTAGTCACATCCGCCGCGTCGTGATGTCATCATTGGATTTTTGTGGCTTTTTATAGGGAGCACGCTTGCCAGGCGAAAACCCACCACACCCTCAGACACCACCGCCGAACCTTTCGCTGAGCTCGGAGAACCGAGCCCACCCAGCTGGCACCACGTGGAGGTATTTCGGCAAGCCAGCCGAGAATAGAACCGGCTAATACAGTGATGAGATGGGAACGAAAACAGAAGTCATATGTAGAATTTGGTAGACCTTTCGTTGTAAAAGAATATAACAAATTCATGGGGGGAGTCGATTTGTGCAATAAGTTGATCGAACATTATCGTACCGATTTCAAGTCGAAGAAATGGTACATGAGGATTCTTTCTGTGTAAAAGGATTGACTAAAGTAAGGTATCAAAAATGCGATGTAGCTTTGTGTCTGACCTACGACAAAACATGTTATAGAGGCTATCACACAAAAGTACAATGCAGTGCCATAAGGAAATGACGCCTGAAAACTGATGACTTCTGCCGGATGTAACCAATTGGTTACATTTTGTTATTTTCTCAATTATGTGAATATCACAAACGTTTTATATTATTTGCGTTATTTCACCCCTGGGCAACTCGTTTCCGAGAAAAATATTTTATTTCGGGTTAGAAATAAATTCAGCATGAAGGTTAAGGTTTATAATGAAATGCTGATGCTTGCTCATTTCGATGGTTGGGACATGTTTTAAGAATGCCTCATCCCCGTTTATAATATCGCGCCTTATTCACAGAACATGTAGAAGCTGTAAGAAACGACCTGGTGGCCAGTCCATGACATGGCGCGTTGGGACTCACCGTAGCGCTGAGCTCAGTGGGGTGTATTCGTTTTCCTCAGTATGGTCCGAAAGAACCACCTATAGTTGGCTGAATATCTTACGAAATATGGCTGCAAACCGAAGTCAGTGGCACCAGTGTATTTCATCATGTGTATCATAATTTTTAAATCCGGTATTATTTGATAAAAACAAAAAATCAAAAAATCGTGCAGTGAAAATGTAAAAACAAGCTGCTGTTCGCACATTTGCTATTGCGTACTAAATTGATTGGTCACATGTAATGAGCTGCATGCTGAAACACGCTGGAGTTTCACTACCATCTTTATACTCTATTTCTTATATCTGTCTAGGCCTGGGCATCCTGACAGTAATATCACCCACGTGCAATCTCTGACTGTGCGCCACTTTGCCTGGAACAGACTTGTGCTTTCATATCACATACCATACACGCTTTTCCTGCTTCATGCCGCTGGGCACTTTGTCTGACTCCAGGCTTGTGCTTCATAACGATGATGATGATCATCAGTTCCTCGTTAGTCAACATCAGATCCAGTAAAGAGGGATCCGGTCGTCGCTCCGAAAACGTGTAGCTACATTCACATGGTTGTACAATGGATGGCTGTTAATGAAATCATTAGATCCGCAGCAACCGGATTTGGGGGTGGATTCGCTAATGAGCTCAGGAGTTAAAATCCACCATCAGCAAGGCGTGAATGTTGGGAAAGGCAAAGTGGTTGGATGCAAGAATGACCATTCATGGAATGTTGAGTGTTTGGTGGATGATATATTAGCGCGACGAGGGAACAGTCCCTATTTTTGAGCTGCAAGCGACATCAAAGCGAGTCCATCACGCTAAGTTGGTCATGTGGGAGAACCTCACAAGAAAGACGGGAATTATAGCAGAGAACACTACCACATTTAGTTGGACTATCATTCCTGAGAATGAGCATATCTGGGAGAGAATCTGCACTATCGGTGATCAGAGCTCAGCCAGCCATTCGGTCGAAATGATGGGCGGCATGACACAAGCGGAATTCCACAAGTTTGCTGACTAGACCCTGCACGTTCGTGTAGAGACAGTTTAAGCCCTTACGCGAACGATTAGAAACAGCTTCGGTAATAAGAATATCTAATGAAGGCTGTTTGTCCGTTATTCCGAGGCCGAGCGAAGACGAACTTCTGCTGGAGCACAATGCTGGTGTCAATACCCTTGTTGCAAAGCGTCGCTCAGTTCAGTTCAGTTTGCACAGGACAGTATGTGGCTACGAGTCAATCGAGCGCCCATCACTTCAAACAATATCTTCACAAATTTCTTTTGGTATGAGTAATCTGAAATGCAACAGAAAACTCCCCTCACCAATACGAGAGGAGAGACATTAGTGCGTTTTAAAGACAACATGAAGATCATACCAACTATTCAATAACGGATAAAAAAATTAGGAAATAAAGAAGGCCAAACAAAGTCGAGTCCCTTCTTGAAACCCCCTACCGAAGTGAAACAAAGAACTTCTTTGGAAAGACGATTCCAGTAATTTACTACCATTTCACTGAAGAAGTAATTACGAACATTAGACCTGACATGTCGCTTGGCCAGTTTTAATGGGTGGCCACGATACCCACACTTAGCATACATTTCACTTGGATGAACAGTACTGAACCTGTCATGATTTTGTTATGATGAATGTACCGTCAATTTCGCAACAGAGAAGGCCGTTGCATTCGATTAATCTATGCGTTGTTCTTAACCCAACAGTTTGGAAAACAGAACAAGACCGGAATGAAACGTTGATCGGACAAGTCCAAGCGCCCAGTGCGTGTGTTTCGAACGTGGACATGGTTTGTATTTATATGGCAACAACAGAGTGAACGTGTGAGGGTACACTATAATGCTAAGTGCATTGTGGGAACCACGGAAGTTGGTTGTCATGGACGAGTCAGATAATTTGAATTTAGTGAAGATGGGGTTTTTTGCCAATGTACATGGCACGGATGTGCAATCGTGCAGCACTTCAGTGCTGTGTGGCTAACATCGTGCAAAATTGATTGGCCAACGGTAATGAGCTGCGTGCTAAGCCTAACGTTCGATTCTGAAGTTCGAAGATAGCAAAATAGCAATACCACCTCCGTTGAGTGCACCTGATCTAACACATTTGACCACCGAATAACTGCTACAATTTGCGTCAGGAATATGACCAGTTGCAGCTAGCCAGGTTTCGGTCAGTGCTATTACATGCGGTCGTAACTCGTGAGCTAGGATGGATACGGATAGGCCGGATACGTTGTAGGCCTGGGAAATTTGCTCATCGTAATTTCATCAGATTTTATTGTACCGCGGGGCTAGCAGTT
>JACCGJ010009012.1:0-14359 GCA_013407085.1 Atriophallophorus winterbourni
ATACATACCAACTGTGATAAAGCCCTAACGCAGGAACTGGTATTGTTTATTAATAACGTCGATTTCCCCGGCGTTTGCTACGTATGTAGTGCATGTCGAAATAAACAGCCTAGTGATATAACTACAAATCCTCCCAATGAGGCAAAGCTGGAATCTCGAATAGAGATTTTAGAAAAATGTTATCGAAAACTCGAGGAGACACTTGAGCCAATTTCAGTAGATACAATTGTCAACACAATTCTACCCGAAATAGATGTTGCTCAAAGCGGTAAAAAGAATGAGACAACTACACCAAAAAGCGCACTCTTAACTGAGTGTTGTGAGTGCTTATCCGAGTGCAACAAAAATGGTCCTATTGAACCCTGCTTCCCGTGCTCATCATCGAATAAAATTGCGAACACTATAGCCAAGACTCCCCAAAGTCTAGTTGCATCACACACTAACAACCCAACATTTGCCCATATTGTGACTAAAGCAGGTAAGCGTTTGGCGCGAGCACAGACGCCTACACTTCGGAAGAAAGAGGAAGTCCTGAGCAAAACCGTCTCACATCATAAAGAGCCAATATACTCTATTAAACACGGAAAGAATTTAAGCGTAATCTGCACTAACGTTCCTGAAACAAATGATGCACTGTTCGACGACAGGAAAAAGCACGACTTAGCCGAATGGAGCAGACTCTGTGACATGATGAACCTGGTTCCCATTAAACCCTCAGCTATAGTTCGTTTAAGTCGACACCCGAAATCACCCCATCAGGGTGATCCGAGATTACTCAAGGTGATATTGGAGAACGAAAACGACCTGGAAAACATACTATTAGACTCATACTTATTAAGGAGTGTTGCTGGCTCAAAAATCCGTATTTTCGCTGATCTCCCATGGTGGGAACGAAAATCAAAAGCCTCCGATCCGGCATCAGCAAGAAGTTCAAGAAGTTTAGTACTGCTTGGTGTTCCTGAGTGTGCTGAAAACCTAGCACCTAATCAAACAGAAAAACATGATAGACAACAATGGAAGTTTATATCCGGAACTATCGATGTAAATGAAACTGTCGCAATAGATACGTTCAGGATACCCAAGTCCATCCAATACAAAGGGGATGGACCCCGACCGCTTAAAATCACCTTCCTGACCAGCAATATGGCTGATTTAATTCGAGCACAATGGACTCAAAACAGTCGCAAGCTACCAAGTGGTGTCAGAATGAGTGCTCCGAAAACAAATAAACTAGATCCTGCAGAAAGTATACAACTCACAAGCCCAAGTCAAGTCATTTCAATTAGCTCTCCAAAAAACGATCTGTGTCCGACTCATGCCGAGTCGGAAAAGTAGAAACGACTTCAACGCCTCAGCTGTATACTGTGAACCGGATTGAATTCATGCATACCAACCCTCAATCTTTGCCAAACATATCACAACTTGGAACTAAAACTAGTCTTTCACATTGTCGGTCATTGTTAACCCATAGAACCATAAAGTGTTTTTATACAAACGCGCAGTGTCTGAGAAACAAAATACAGGAGCTTGATACCGTATGTACACAGCACTCACCGGACTTAGTTGCAATTACCGAAACATGGTTTGAACCTCATTTATCAGACAATGAATTGACATTAAAAGGAATGTGTCTTCTCCGTCAAGACCGTGTGGGACGCGGCGGTGGCGTAGCACTTTACTACAACCAACAGTTATCCTGCAGAGAAATTGACGATATTGACCTACGTGTACAGGATACTCTGTGGTGCTCAATTAAGCTGACTACTGGAGATGATTGCATTGTTGGCGTGATTTATCGGGCTACAAGCGCAAGTGATGCGCACAATGTTGAACTACTCCATAAAATTCGACTTCTGGCTGCCAGATTTCAAACGCCACTATTGGTTATGGGAGACTTCAACCTTCCAAACTTGATGAAGAATAATGCTCTTTCAACGAATTCGCTCGACGATGCGTTTCAAGAACTGATCTTCGATATTCCTTTTCATAACCACGTCTTTGATAACACTAGATATAGAGATGGTAACATGCCATCTGTCCTGGATCTAATACTAACGAGTGAGGAACATGCCGTCGAAAATCTGAGCTACGAAACTCCATTGGATTCTAGCGATCACCTGGTCCTCTTATTCGATTATGTTTGTCAAGCTGAGAGAACGAATGACATCAACAAAACAAAACTACAACTGGATATTGGAAGTCTTCACAATGCTATTCGAACGATTTCTGACTGGAAACCAGACACCACGGACGTGCATCGTTCTTGGGTAAACTTCAAAGAGAAGCTGTGTGATGAAATAAACCTACATTCCAGATTTGTGCCAAAGACAGCGAAAAAACGATTTACCTTCACGTTGAGAAGCCGCACAAGGAAGTGGATTAAGATACGCAACGATGCATGGAAAACCTATGTCCACAATCCGATGCCAGATAATTGGGAAACATATCGTTTGTTGAGGAACAAGGTCACCTCTCTTATCACCGAGGATAAGCAGTCTCATCAGGCAAGACTACTGACCATGATGGAGCGGAACCCCAAAGTCCTGTACCAGATCGGTAACACTACATCAAAAATTAAGCCAGGAATCTCAGCACTACGCACACCAAATGGTCTAACTACGACTGCGTTCGAGGCTGCCGAAGTTCTTGCAGGTTACTACTGCAAAGTTTTTTGCCCAAGGAATCAGTGCATCTTACGCCGCATTCGATCGGCATTTCCAATGAAATACTAAATGAAATCTCAATAAACAATGAGTGTGTCATGCTCAGACTTCTTCGTTTGAATACCGCAAAGTCACCAGGAGCAGATGGAATCACTCCTTTTATCCTCAAACGATGCGCATCCTCATTGTGTGGTCCACTCAGCACATTATTCCAAAGTTCGCTCGAAAATAGTATCGTTCCCGCGGAATGGAAATCTGGTATCATCACACCAATCTACAAGGGCGGGAGTCGATCTGACGCTGCGAACTATAGACCAGTTACGTTGTTGCCAGTAATTTCTAAAGTGCTAGAGAGTTTAGTAGCGGAAAAGATCACCCATCAACTCGAAAACAATAGACTGCTTGCGACTGAACAGCACGGTTTCAGGAAACATCACTCATGTCTATCTAACCTCTTGTTCACCTTAAACGACTGGACTGAGTGTGTGGACAATGGTTACTCCATCCACGCATGCTTTTTAGACATGTCAAAGGCTTTCGAACGCGTCAATCATAGTATTTTAATCCAGAAACTTGAATTGCACGGGATAACAAGAAAACTTCTTGCTTGGCTAGAAAACTATTTACGCGACAGGAGTGCCCAAGTCAGAGTTGACGGCGCCTTATCGAAACCATTCAAAATTACGAGCGGAGTGCCCCAGGGTTCGGTCCTCGGACCGATTTTGTTTTTGATCTACGCAAACGACATTCCCGAACGTGTTAAATGCAAGATTATGTTATTTGCAGACGATATGAAGCTTTGGATAAGCATACGTACCAATGATGACTGTGAAAATTTGCAGAAGGATCTAAACACATTGCACGATTGGTCTTTGAGAAACAAACTACCATTCAACTTCCAAAAGTGCAAGGCGTTAAACATTGGAAAGACTGTTAATTACAACTACACTCTTGGGTCCCACCAACTCGTATGGACAACTGAAGAGAAGGATTTGGGTGTTTGGACCAGTTCAAGTCTGAAGACTTCACTGCAGTGCAAAGCGGCATACAAAAAGGCGTCACAAGTGTTGGCGTTATTAAGACGAATTTTCGGCAGATTCTCCAATCAGTCGGTGCCCCGTATCATGAACACCTATCTGAGACCAGCGATGGAGTACGCTGTTCAGGCTTGGTCACCCTGGATTCAGAAAGACATCAATCTTCTGCAGCGTATTTACCACCGAACCACAAAGCTTGTACCCGGACTAGCTGCTAAACCATATGAAGAACGTTTGAGGAGTCTAAATCTTTTCGACTCAATCTTTTCGACTTTTGCTGTCGTCGACTAAGAGGTGACCTCATACTGATGTACAATATTATGCACGTCCCTAACCATCCCTTGTCCAAACTTTTCACACGCTCGCCACCCCGTGCCAGTCGGAAACACGAACTTTCAGTGCTTATTCCCACTTCAAGACTGAACTGTCGAAGATATTCGTATGCTGTACGTGTAAGTTTCACATGGAACACCCTTCCCTCCACTGTAACACAATCAGCCAACCTGGATATTTTTAAAACTAATTTGGACAAATACTTGAGAGACAACCCAAACTTTGATACGATTTACACTACATCAGTTTTCCTGTTCTTCTTTTTTATTGTATATACCTCATAACTCCATCCTATGGTTATTGTTAAGCTAAATGCTTTTTAGACCATTACAACTTTGAATCACTTTGAATCACTTTGAATCACTACGTTAACTTTAACTCTGTCGTAACGATCTAACATTTAGTCGCACAGCCATGAAAGGAGTGGTTGATATATAATCCTAGAAGTAACCGTTTTTGCAGAACAAAATGGTGATTGACTCTGTCAAAAGCCTTAGAAATATCTAAGAAAGAGACGTGAATGCAAGAATTTCTATCCAACTCCTTCGTCCAGTCGTTTATCGCTATGAGAAGATTCAATTCAATTCAATTCGATTCAATTTAATGGTCTAAAAAGCACATAGCTTTACAAAAACCACAGAATAATATGCGAATTACAAATAACATAGTTAGTAAAACGGGATTTGTTTGCTAATGATCAATTCAGGAATCACTTGAAAATACATTGAGCAAAAATTGTTTTCAACCGGTTGGATGGGGTAAATATGTATAGTTTACTACTATGCATGAGTTCAAAGCTTCATGATTCAGAATATATTGTTTCAATGTTTGGTTTGGTCGACATAAAATTGTCCAAGTTCGATCCATGACGGATGGGCGTTCAGAAGCTCCTCAGATATTTGTTTAAGACTGGGTTTTCACCAACTGCATGTTTTGTGTATTAGTGCAAAAAGCTCGAAATGTGATGGAAATGCGTGTAAATGAGCATTTTGTTCATGGTCATGAGTTCAAACACTGTCTACATGAGTGTAGGCTTATTTCATTGAGCAGGTTGGTCGTACCAAACTCATTCAACAGTGGCATACAACCGCAACGTCTTTACCATTCCTCCACTGTTTCAAGCGCATGCGGACCCTGATACTACTATCCCTACCTGATGAGTGCAAACAGCACGAAACCGGTCATGGTGTGTGTGTGTGACGGAAATGCTTACAAATATGGATTTTTGTTTCAGGGTCAAGGTTTGAACTCTATCCATGCAAGCACATATTTGAACAGGCTGTTTATGCCCGCGTTATCCAGAAGTTGATGAAACGGTTTATTGTGCTTTTCACGACTTGCAAGTTTTCCAAACAGTGGTGCTCTCTGATGTTACAACACATCAGAACAGCTTAGTTCTTCACAAATTAACGAATATTTCATTGTAATAGTCTCTCATTATTCTAAAAATGGATTATTGAACCCATATATCAAAGAATATAACAGAATTCGATACTACTCATAACATTTCAACAGTTTTAATCGGAAAATATGTCAAATATAATTGTCTACCAAGTGCAAAAGAACAATGTAAATTTGTTTCCTCGCTTGTTGCATATTGAAAATGGCAGAAAAGACGTATGATTTTGTACTAACTTGCATTTAGCGATTCAAAATAATGCAACGGATGTTGTATAGTGGATAATTCGAAGAATCCTGTGCTGTCTATTCTTGTCATATCTTCGGGCACCCACTCATTTCGTTTTTGTTTATTATGGCATGTTACAGCTAGAATAATCACAACGGAGCTCAACCAAACTCCAAAGCAAGACAACGATGCTGTGAGATATGTTTGCACTAAGTCTTGCGAGAACAGAGCAATCAAACGTTGACTCTCGAGATCCGGTTGGTTAACCTCTGTCACATTGAAAATAATTGATCGAGGAATCCAGCGGTGACCCCAACGATCAAGTAGTGTCACCCGAACTTCGTATGAAGCGGCTGAAATCAGGAGGAGATTTTTCACTATTTGTGCAAATTGGTTTCAAGCGTACGATGTAAAACACATAAATATATCAACTTTAACACACTATACAAATTTTAACGTATGCCATGCAGTGCACCGTTTTTGGAGCAGCTCAGTGTTCAACGTTTTGTTGCCAAATGTGGTCATTGATTCCATATTATATCGGACTGATAACATAAGACTTGACATAAGAAAAGCCTGCTGCATTTCACTATTCACTGAACGATTTCAATTTCGGTTATAGATGAGTTAGCGCATAATTCAGAAAACTTATATGAAGTATGGTTGCTTGAAATAACGTAGAACGTAAGTGAATATTACTTTGTGGTCATAACTTTGGTTAATGCTTTACTAGTGTTTTGAGGCTCAGTGAAACTAATTGTATAGTCTCTTGCAAATGATAGACAACCGCCAGTAGCCGGTTGTGGTGTACACATTCGGTGGATGCAAGTAATATTATTGCATGTTTCATTATGAATCCCTTCAGCGCTTGACCAAGAATCCCTTCGCGATTGCTTATTTGAACATTGTGGTTTGTCTTGCGAAACTTATCCAAAGGTTTCTCCCGACTATAAAATTGTTAACTACTTTAACACCGTTTCAAGGCTCACGGAAACTAATCTCACTGACTAAACTGAAGACGGCAAACGATCATAAAAGATTTCCGTTGTTCAACTGCGGGCAATGCGACCAACACACTTGACTCCCCTGAAATGTCAATAGGCTGTTCGTGAGATGACTAGTTAGAGCTGGGGGTCGTAGAGCTACCTAATGACGTTCCCTGTTCTGTTTGCTTCTTACAAATGGATTGACAGCTCTTTTATAGAAATTGAGTGGATCTAAGACAAAACTTTCAAGACTTAAAGATTGAAATTCTTCAAGTCACAGTGCCACAGCTGCTTCTCCTAATCAACCACGAGAAATTAGAGATTGTAGTGTAAACACCCAAATGATAATAAGTCATCCGAAATGTTTGAGTGCTTCATTCTTTTATCTCGGTGCGATGGGTTCACATTTCCATTGATTGAAAATTTGAGGGCGCCATATTCAACAATCCTTACGAGGCGCTACATATTTATGCACCAGCTTTTCATACCACCTTAGTCTAAATCATGCATGTGGTAAATAAACGGCAATAGAGGACCGGTGCGCAGTAATAAACCTCTATTTTGTTAGGCTTATCAATGTATTCAATCTCGCGACATTTTATTTAAATATGCATTCTTTCTGTCATACTAATGACACTAGTAAATTGTTGTTTAATGTGTGCTCCAATTTACACAAATGTTGTGAATAGCTTGAAGGAAACGACATTTAATCGGGCGCGCTATTTGAAGTTCAACTCGTTTCTGCCGACGTAAACGCTTGCGCGCTTAAATCAACATACGTAGAAGTCCATTATACTATTGATGTTAGACTTCGCTGATTTTCACATCACATACTTATACTTTCACCGATTTTTAATTGTGCAGTACGTCTGTGTGTTTAATTAGTTTTCAAACGTTTATGGGCTAGGTTCGGCAACACGCCACACTCTGATTACTCTCTCCGATTTCTCATCTCTTTATAGTTCCTGGGAAACTACACAGTATATGAACCCGCTTCCAGTCTCTCAATATGCGGTATTTTGACCGACTTTAGTCTCAGGATTCAATACAAACACAGATGAACCAAAGCAACCTCACTTACTTTCATTCAATCCTCCGTATAATTGACATCCCAGTTCCTTGAAATGTCTGGGAGTTGACCATTCAGTGGTCCCATTCTGGCGGATCTCGCTGAAAATGAGCGCTTCGGAGCTTGTCGCTTCGTGTAAGTGTCCGATCGCAAATGCGGGTTTACTTAGATGTTCATCGAAAGTGATGAAAGTGTGTGGCAGGCAGACTTCCACAGAGTTCATCGAAAGTCCCGAGGGTTGTATGTAATGAGGAGACACATCAAGATCTGAGAATGAAAATGGTGTTTACCATGACGAACTGCGTAAAGTGATATTCAGATTGATGCACATCATTTTATACCTAATACGTCTGCTGTACGATGAATTTAGAGTACATCTGATTAACGGATTTAGTGCGTTGTCATATGTTCAAGGAGGTGGGCACATTTTGACCACGTCGCCCCGTCAGTTCGCACCTGGGGTCAGCCTGTCCCGTGAATCCCAGAACACTTGGGAGAGGGAATTGGACAAACGCACATGACCAAGAGAGTAAGAGACGTTACTACAAAACTGACCTCAACATGCTGTCACTTCGTTTTGATTTTTCAATCGATTTCGTACCAACAGATACATCTGAAACCTGGTTTGGTTTGATTGGACTTGAGGAACGCATATTGCTTGATAGCGCCTAACACAGTCCTTCTCCTGGTGTTACCGAGGATTTTAGCATCGAATTATTCCCATGCGATCCTTTCGAATCACGGATTATTACGTGTTCGCAAGTGTCTTCGGTGCTGCCTGTTTAAGTGTTGTGCAAATGCGTTGGTGTACTTATCTCACCCGAAAGCTCAGAAACAGCACTCCTTTATATCGCTTCTTAAACATCTACGAAGTTATTAAAACCGATCTCGGTGATTGAATATTTTGTGCCTTTTTTAAAGAACATTTATTTCCAACCTAAATCCGAAATGGGAGATATTCACGGCCAACTCATGAGAATTATCTAGCGAAAACAGACGCTGATTTCTAGGAAACATGCAATGCAATTTTTGACATTTAGAAATGGTCTACGTGTTAAGAAATTGCATCCTGCTGTAATAGGATACGGTTGCAGATAGTAGGCTTTGTATTATAAAATCCGGAGCTGTTATGACAGCAAATATTAGGGCAACTTACCCGGTGTTTGTCGCAAAGTTGTCACTTGCGTCATGCTTCCGAATGCGGATGTATTGACCACGTTTAATCGCAGAGCAATTCTATACTCAGAGCCTGGAGTTAATCCCGTTATCCACGCGTAGTTTTCTTCCGGTCCACCTAGGTTAAACGACTTCATGGAGAATGAGGAACGGTACGCAAGATTGGAGTCCGAAATTTCTGTGTGAATATTGAATTAATTGGTTGAAATACACGATGAAAGAAATGGTAAATAATTTACAATGTTTGTGTATGAGCAATTTTCATGCGCACTAGTAGTTTGTTGTGCAAATTAGTTTCGTGTCAATGGAGCCTTGTATACAAGTAATCGATCGCCGGTTAAATGGAGAGGACGGTTGTGCCAAAACATGATAACAGACATTGTGCACCTTAAGACATTGTTATTGGTGGTGTTTATATAAAGGTTGTTCCCATATGTAGACCAGATAGACTGTCAAGAAAATTCGTACAATGATCGGAAAGCATAAAAGGCGCAGTAAGGATAGTCCACCGGATAAGCGGCATTTTCAGGTGTTGGATCCTGGCCAGTGTGTAAACTTTATTGAATTAGATCTATTGTGACGCTTCCGTTTGAGGTGCATCAACTCTTATAGTCTAGAGAACACGCAGTTAACGAGATAGATGGGACTGAAATCTACATAAAAAACATGATTACGGTAGAATACTGGACGATTGTTAATTAATCTTCTAACATAGTAAGCTTTGGTAACAAAAGTAGCATACTCAGATCTGTGCAATTGTAAACCACAGCGTCAATTCACCTTAAAAGAGTCCACGCTGTGCGGGGTAAATACGTCGTTTGATCTTGTATTTGTTTACACGAATTGATATCCTTAAAATATCAATTGTCAGTTTCTAGTGATGACTAGTTAAAGAAAATTGTAAGAGAGCTGATTAATGACGTTCGGTGTTCTGTGTCACAAGTAAAACGCTACCCACAGCTGCTGTCTTCAAACTCATTTTCACGAAAATGACTACTGGATCGCTTCCAAACATTTGATAACAGCGAGTTCAAATCAAGCTCAAGTTGCACAGGGCGAAGAAATCAATGAATTATTAAATTCTTTCGGTGGTATGCCATTCAGACCTGAACGTTCGGATGAAGGCGCCCCTGATTCTTCATTGGCGTTTTTTGAAAAAATATTAAAAATAATTATAAAATAATAATAATTATTATTATTATTATAAATAATGAAATATGTTTCCGTGTTTCTTGACTTGCACATTGCATGTATTATGGTTAATTGTTGCGTTTAAAATAAAATTAGTCTGAAATAGCACTGAACCTTCTTTCGTAAATGGAATTTAAGTAAATAAATTTATGAATAAAGACGAACATAGTCTACACAGAGCACTTCGTCTGGCAGACATAAAAGAGAACGGGCACAAGAATACATAAGCATCAATTGACATTGAGAAAAAAGGACCACACGTATTTGGTATCAATGCCCTGATATTTCATAGGACATTAATTCGATTTGAATCAATGTTCAATCCTTGCCACCGGTAGAACACGTCTTACTCTGGAATTTCTCGAGGTATGGTATCACTCAACCAACGCATGCAATTGGACAGTACCTACGGACCAATGAAACGTCGTTTGTTCTACTTGCGTCGCAGGATCGCAAGGGCCATTAGAGAAGCAGCTCAGACATTCAGGAGAACGAGGTGTAAAGTTGATGGACATACAACTCGTTTTTCTTTCGCAAGACGTTTCGCTGAAGATGTCATCTACATTTGTGGCGGTACGTCCACGAACCACTCTGCAAGCTCGACGAACACCCAAACTATTCGATTAAAATTTATTTGGGACATACAAAAACTTTTTTGGCTCTTACCGAATAGAGCTTTAAAATATGCGATGTTATTCTATCACGTGAAAATTTCTTTACGATGCGGCATTTAGTGCATTTCACAAGAGTCCCAGTATACTCGATTTTTGAGAAATTTTGAATATAAACGTTTGGATCGGCTTCTGATAAACCGAAGATTGAGAAACGTCATTTTATAATCAATGTTAACTTTTTACCTTCGATTACGTCAACTATGTAGTCATACTTCGAACTCTCATGATGTTGCCATGACAACTTCACGAATGTATCCCTAACCACAGACACGTGATAAAACGAAACTGGCCTCGAAGTCTTGACGTTGATGTAATTGCTGAAAATACCAGAAAAATTGGAATGGTTTAGTTGATGCAAGAGAGAGAGGACGGAACTTGATGAATCTTTAACATATTTCACGGGCAAACTCAGTGAGGAACTAACGTATGTCAAAATGGAAGTCATGTTTGAATGATGGCGGTCGCATCGCTCAAACGGTGACGAGGTGTCGGCACGAGGTTAGTGGATGGGTTGCGAGAATGTTTGGGAAACAATTCATATACAAACCCTTAGACACTTGATTCAGGAAAAAGGTGGAATTCTGTCATAAAAGCATCGCCGCGACGTCACATTTAACGACCGATTCTCTCCATTAATGATCTTGTCGCATGTACAGCTAAGTGCTTTTCGACTTTAGTAACTCTATAAATACGGTCCACAATTATTTCCGATTGTTTGCTGTCATTAATTGGAGACAGTTATATTGGGTTAAATAAAATTTCAAACAGATGAAAAGTTCGAAAAATGTGGACCGAATGGAATCCTTAGAAAGAGACACAATTTTCAAACAGAAAAACCTAGAATGATTCTAGGTCAAGCGCTCAAGATACTCAAAATTACCAAATGTAATGCGGTATTCACATCCCCGGACTGAAACTCCACAAATTGTTCCTGTTTGCATCATTAGACCGAGGCAGCAAACAATATGATCACATCATCTTCATCTTCATCATCATCGGATACATTGTTACACTGGTATCTTGTGCCGAACTCTTGGCTTCAATACATCCATAAAAAAACAAGTAAAATTCTAAAAGGTGACTTCGTGGGATATGAACAGCTACGGATTCTCTAGAGGAACCCACTCACACAAACTGAGGTGCGGTGACTACTTGTGGAGTAAAACATGCATTCAATCAGATTTCATAAATAAATGCTCATTATTGCTTGAAACGTGGTCAACAATGTTATACGTTGATCGATATGGTTCGTACAACATTCACGATGTTCAACTACAGATTCACAAAGTGATTCCTGGTCAATCACTCAAGACGTTCAAAATAACCTATGTGCTGTGGGACTCATATCCCCAATAATTACACAACACTATCGGTTTCTGGCTGTTTGACGTCATCAGGTGGAGACAGTGAGATTAGGTTCAGTGAGCATTGAAACAGTGGATATGTGGTAAACAAAGTTATAATTGCATGTTACTGATACATAAGGTTTTTAGAATGAACCACAGTGTTCAAACACAGAATCGCATAGTGATTCTTGGTCAAGCATTTAACTCTAATTTGTGCTCACCAATTTACCACTGATTCATGGCTTACTGAAACTAATCTTACTGTCTCCACCTGATGACGGCAAACAGCCAGAAACAGGTAGTGGTGTGCGGGGATGTGAGCAACACATTTAATTTGGTAATCCATTAGCGCCTTGAGTGCTTGAACAAGAATTACATTGGTATTCTGTTTGCAAATCGTGTTTTACGAACCCTGTGTAACAATGGCATTCAAATATAACTTTGTTTAAAACAAGCCTATGTTTTATAGGCAAAATAATTTATCACAACACCGATCTTAAAACGTGTCTATCTTGGTTTTCACTTCGGTCTCATTTGCCAGATCATTTCTTGTCAACCGGTACATAGGATGTAAAATATTTCAAAGTGTTCGATCATTAATTCTTAGGATAAACTTAAGCGTATGATATTCTGAACAGGACTATAACTCTGCTGTTCGAACACGATGAAACGGATTACAATAGAAAAGACTGCAGTTGCTTAGACAAGTCTTCAAAAACACAGACTCAGTGATCGCAAAATTCTTCATCGAGCCTAATCCTAATGCTATGTGGTGGCGGCCGCTAGGTGGTCATGTGAAGACAAAAAAACACAAAAGTGAAGTAAGTAAATACAGACTTCTGCGTCCTCATTTCCTACGAGTCGTGACGTGATACTAACACCAGGAGTCCGATATGTCTAGAAAGGTTGTTCGGAATATTATTGATTGCTGTTAGCTGACAAATGCAGGATGAGAGTGCTCCTTTCTTAATTTCATATTTTGTTACATCTTTACCTAGGGACTCCGGAATATTGTGTATTGAGCAAACTGACTGCCATTTTGACAGGAACGTCAGTCAGTAAATTTTCCACGATCGCGTAAAATTCTCCCTGATAAAGTAAGATAATTTGCTTCGCAACGTTTTGCGGGAACTTCTGGTCAATCGCTTTCGGGTCTAGACAAGCGGACGTGTCCAAATGTCGATAGTAAGCGAATGGTTCTTCCATCAACGAATGAACAACAAAGTCCTGAAATTAAAACGTATTTTGTGTTACCAGCAGTACAAATAATGCGATGGTTGAACTCTTTGAAACGTTACCTGATATGTGTTTGAACATTCCGCGTCTAAATTTCTTTGACCGCACCAGTTTACCCGATATCCTCGAAACAATCCATTTTTGTTTAAAGTAAGCATATCATTCGGAGGCTCTGCCCACTTGATCACAACCACATTAGACGTCGTCAATACCAGTTCCGGAGATTGCAGACTGTAACTTGGGATTTGATCACCAGAATTGCCCACACCTTCCATTATACGTGAACCAAATGCATTTTTAATTTCCAATGTGACCTAAAACGGTAAATAGTTAACGTGACGAAAAAGAATATGAAAATGCTCATCTGCACGCATCTCCAAAAACCAAACAGCACTGATCGAACGGCGTATTGCCGCGAGGGTTATTACAACCCCAGGATAGTTCGAAGTAAAATACAATTCCGAAACGCTAAAATCTCACCGGAAGCACAGGACCGGTTTCTAGGTTTTTGCCTCTCATCTGCTATGCGTATATGCTAAAATCTTTGCGTTTCAATATTAGTATTTGTGTAGACGGATGGCGCAATGTGAATCGGAGTTCTCGTCTACTCGCTACTTAATAAGTAGCTGAAGGGACTAAACTAAGCCCCAACTGATCGAACGGCGTATTGCCGCGAGGGTTATTACAACCCCAGTATAGTTCGAAGTAGAATACCATTTCGAAACGCTGAAATCTCACCGGAAGCACAGGACCGGTTTCGAGGTTTTTGCCTCTCTACTTCGAACTATCCTGGGAAAGTAATAACACTCGCGGCAATACGATGTTCGATCGATTGGGACTTAGTTTAGTCCCTTCAGCCACTTATTAAGTAGCGAGTAGACGAGAACTTCGATTCACATTGCGCCATCCGTCTACACAAATACTAGTTCGAAACGCGAAGATTCCAGCGGATACGCATAGCTGATGAGAGGCAAAAACCTCGAAACCGGTCCTGTGCTTCCGGTGAGATTTTAGCGTTTCG
>JACCGJ010009013.1:0-15922 GCA_013407085.1 Atriophallophorus winterbourni
ATATATATTTACACAATCATTTAAAAATGAAAAAGTGCCACCCGGCAATGCACGAGAAAAAGAAGGAAAGAAAAAAAGGTACAATACGAGGGGGAATTTTTTTTGTCCATTGTTCCACATGTCGATTTTTTGATTTTTTTTTTGTTTTTTTTTACAAAGTTGAGGGGGGGACACAAAATAGAATGCACTCTCTCCACTGTTGCCGGTTCTCAGCCATCGTCGACAGCGTGTCAAGCCACAGACACTCACTATCCCTTGGACCCCACCCAGGAAGCCGCGTTCGTCCGACCCGAGCTAAACCCGACGTCCAGCGTTTTAAGGCCTTCTTCCAGGTCAGCGGTTGTCCACCTGAACACCGCCGCCAGCCTGGGCCAACCGACACACGCAGCGCGCGGAAGGGTAGGCGCTCAGGCGTCATTCTCAAGACATGCCCTAGCCAGCGGAGACGGGAACGGTCGATTAGGTCTCGTAGCATCAGGCTGTCCCCACCTAGAACACGGTGCCTCACTTCAACGTTGCTAGTGCGGTGTTGCCAACACACTCGTGCAAGCCTCCGTAAACATCGATGTTCAAACACCTCCAAGCGCCGGAGCTCCTCTGCGCGTACTGCCCAGCTCTCGCACCCGTAAAGCAAGACCGACCTGACTGAGGCCAGGTAAACTCTCCCCTTGAGTCTCAAACTCACGTCAGACCGCTTCCAGAGATGACCTCGACTAGTGAACGCGAAGCGAGCTCTCGCAATGCGAGAGCCGATCTCACTTTCCAGCCCTCCTCCCGCCGTGATGCAGCTACCAAGATAGGTGAACTGTTCCACACAGTCCAGAATGAGGTCATCGACCGTCAGAGTGGGCTGCAACCCCTCCCAATCTTGAAGAAGAACCTTACACTTAGTTGGAGCTAAGTGCAATCCGTACCTAGACGCCTCCAATGCTAGCTGGTTCAGGGCATTCTGTAGGAACACCGGATCATCACCAAGCAAAGCAATGTCATCGGCATAATCCAGGTCAGTGACACGGTTACCTGGAAGTAGCTCGATCCCACCCTCAGTGAAGCTACGGAGAGCATTCTGGAGGACATCCTCGATCGCAAAGTTGAACAAGAATGGGGAAAGCGGACAGCCCTGGCGCACGCCACTGGTTGTGAGGAACGCCGGCGATAGGCTGCCGTAGACCCTGACCCTCCCTGATGAATGAGAATAGAGCTCCTTCAAGATGGCGACATACTTAGGAGGGATGCCACTCCTAAGCAAGCAGTTCCAAAGAGTAGTTCTGTCCACCGAGTCGAACGCGGCCTGGATGTCCAGAAAAGCTACGATGGTTGGTCGCCGGTACAGGTGTCTGTGCTCTAATAACTGTCGCAGGACAAAAAACTTGTCCATGCATTCTCGCCCCGGGCGGAATCCAGCCTGTTCCTCACGGCAAAGTAACTCCCGAATGGGCGATAGCCGACGAAGGAGGATGGAAACCAGGAGTTTAGACGCGACAGGAGTCAGGGATATCCCACGATGATTGGAACACAGATTCCGTGCGCCCTTCTTAAAGGTTGGGATAACCGTCGATTCACCCCATGACGCCGGGACCCGCTCCTCAGCACATACTTTGGTAAACAAATCACGTAACTCCGCTGCCACAAGATCACCTCCCTCTTTAAACAAAATCGGGTGGAGGTCGTCAGGACCAAGTGACTTGTGGCGCTTCAGTGCTCGAATTACCTCTCTCACCTCCTGGAGATCAGGAGCGGCTAAGGACACGGGCCAAGGCGTGCAAATCGGTGTCTCAGGTGGCGAGGTCGGAGGAGGTGGCTGGCTGAACTGAGCACTAAAGTGCTCAGCCCATCGTTCCAAGCGTCTACTAAGATTGGTGATCGGCGAGCCGTTGGTTTCGCAAATAGTCTCGGTCACTGTATTCAGTTTCGAACCAGTAGCTTCAATTAACTGAAACAGTTTGCGAGTATTGCCCGATGCGGCTGCAACCTCCATCTCACAAGCACGTTGCGTCCACCAGAACTCGCGGTCATTCCTTAAGCTGGCCTTTAAGCGGGTATTGAATTCTCTCCGAGCACGGTTGTGTTCAGTGCCGGTGGGTAAAGTTCGACGGTGATCGATTAAAGCAAGTGACTGGGCCGAGATCCAAGAGCGTTGCAAAGCGCGGGTGGGTTGACAGCTTTCAGAAGTAGCACAGGACAGTGCTGTCCGAACGAACTTCCAGTGCTGCTCAACATCAGACGGGGGTGCTTCTGCGAGCTCCCTGGTCAATGCATGATGGAACTCGGTTCTGACAGCGGGGAGCATCAAAGAGGCGGTGTCTACATGCGTTCGTCTTGCGCGTGCCTTACCCCCAAATTGGAAGTTGACTGTCGCACAGACTAGCGCATGGTCTGAGTCCACACTGGTGGTCCAGTATGAACGACAATCCTTGATGCTACCACGCCACCTGTAGCCAATAGCAATGTGGTCAATTTGAGACCAGACGTGCTGTGATGGTGAGCGCCATGTGGCCATTCGACGCTGGGAACGCCGAAATGCCGTACTGGATAGATAGAGGCGGTGATCGCCACAGAATGTGAGCAATCGTTCTCCGTTATCTGAACGCCCGCCATCCAGCCCATACTGACCTCCTAGGTGGCGCTCGTATTCAGACAGGCGACCAACGCGAGCGTTGAGATCTCCTGCCATGATTACGACATCTGTCCTGCGTGCCTTGCGAAACAAAGTATGCAACTTCTCATAGAAGTTGCCCTTACTGAGATCCACACTACAGTCCGTTGGAGCGTAGGCAGAAATCACAAACAAATCCCTCCGCGTTTCGCACCGCCTGTTCACCCGACAGTGGCCACGAACTCGTGCACCGCACAGTCTGCTGTCAACGGGAATCCACTCTAAGAGTGATTGCTCAGCACGGGAACTGAGCGCGATACCGACGCCAGCCAATCCGGCAGAGGAAGCATCCGGGTCACTAGAGAGGCGCAGGTGGAATCTGCTGTCTGGTTCAGCTGGTGAGACCAACTGACAGACTTCGCTTGTGTCACGGAAACGGGTTTCCGACAAGCAGCAGATATCAATGCCTAACGTCTCAAGCGTTCGTGCAAGGCCGTCCTGTTGTCGCGGTTGTAGCAAGGTCTGAACGTTAAACGAAGCTAACCTAAATGAAACCCGCGGGCGTAGAAGAGTTGCAGCAATCGACGGCTGTCTAGACGGCATGAGTCGTACATCAGGTAGAGAGAGCGAATCGGGGATGGTAACATGTGGAGAAAAGGCGGTAGAAGCAATAGAAGAGATAGAGTTAGGAATTTCTAGGACTGTTATTGTCATTGTTTGGGTGTGGGCGTGATACTACCCGGTTGCCCAGGCCGAAGTAGAGGAGTTGATCTTGAGGACTCCCACCTCAATCCTTTGGCCCGAAAGCCTAACCCGCAAGGCAGCGGAGCGAGATTAAGGATCGCACCTATCGGGGCCGGATACTGTAGGTACAGTTCACAAGCCATTCGCGAGGTAGAGACCAATCAGGGACTCCCGACATCATCCCAACCAGTCGAGCCGGTGATCCTTGCGGATTCATACGCCTCTTCTGGTATACAATGTCCGCGAGGGACAAGGAGACTGTGTTTGTCGGGCTTCTCACCATTGACCAACCTGGTATGAGTAACTCTGAAGATGCCACGAAGACATCACCCAGTATAGCTCAATGGATCATCGAGGCACGCAAGCCGCTGCACCACGTCAAGGTCCAGTCTCGGGCACTTGCCTGGATTCAGGCTGTGCTTCATACATACTGCGATGTGAAGTTCAATAAGCTATAGTAGTTATGAAATATATGCTTAGTTCTCTCTGTTGTCATCACGCAGATTGTAGAGGATCGCAGTAATGTTTGCAGTGTCTGCAAACTTTCTTGACATTTTCTCGGTGCACCTGGATCAGGCTTGGGCTTTCATACCATACCATACCACATCTGCACAGGTTTATAGCCGCGGTGACTGGCTATTACACGAATGTACAATATGTACGGATGTGCAATCGTACAGTACCTCAATGCTGTATGGCTAACACCGTACTAAATCAATTGACCAGCGGTGGTGAGCTGCATGCTGAAACACGCCTGAGTCTCACTAACATTCTCACTTGTATTTTTTTTATCCCATAGCTATCTAGGCCTGGGCAACCTGACAGTAATATCTCCCACATGTCGTCTGTGTCCGTCCGGCCCTTTGCCTAGATCAGGCTTGTGCTATCATACATACATACATACATACCTACCTAATGATGGTGTCTGTTTGGAAATAATCCCAAAGGCCAATCACGATATTCTTACGTTCTTACACTATAACAGCTCATAGTGTAGTTCTGGAGATGTAGTTGAAGCAGTCAATTGAGGCTTTTTGTTTATTGTGTGGTGAATGCTGTGATAATTTTGACCATCGCCCAGATGCGGCGTGCTGCTACGTCCGTGTGCGTTGCGGTGTATGATGGCATATCATCCAAGCCTGCAATCATTGGTATCACTGTTGTAGGCTTTCCCTCTTTTGCTCGATATCACAATTCATACCGCGCATGCAATGCGACCATTAGACCGTCTCATGTATGTATGTATGTTTCACTCAGGACCTGCTACCCCTGGCGTCACGGTGGTTTCCGGTTCTTCAAAGTTGCTCGGTTTCTTGAGTCAGCTGTTGGAATTATCCAAAGATGTGGCCGCTGACACGCATACTTCCGTTGTCCAACTCATTCAAGCTTTGGTGGTGAGTGTTCTCATAACCTATATATAGCGGGTCTCTATTGTTCTGGAATTCCAGTTTTAATTATTGGTTTCCGTTAATCTTTACTTAGTCTGTGTTTGCTCCACACACTCACGTATGTATGAAATCCCAAGCCTGGATCCAATGGAATTGCCGCAATCAAAAACTGCGTGGGGACAAAGATACTGTCAGGTTTCCCAAGTCTAGACCAATAAAGAGGACGGGAAAATGTAATCGAGACTCCAGCGTGCGTGGGCATGCAGCTCAATTCAATTGTCAGATCAATGTAGCACGATGTTAGCTGCACAGTACAGAAATGCTGCGAAATTGCGCATCCGTGCTCACCCATGCTCATACAGAATAACTATACTGCTACTGATAATTAAAAACAGTCCGTTAGAAATGGTACAACAACATTCAAAATAAATGACAATAAACGGCGTTCGGCTTATGCTACAATTGACTATGTTGTAAAAAGTGCCTTGGAGTATCTTGAATCTTCTATCACAACCTGGAACCATATAAAGGCACTCTTATAGGCCTTTATTTGGCTCCAGATTGTGATGGCATGTATGTGCAATCGTTCACTACTTCAGTGTTGTTCAGCTATAACACCAAGCTAAATTGATTTACCATCTGCAGTGAGTTGAATGCAAAAACGCTGGATTCTCACGACCATTTCAAGTTTAATTTCTGTATCTGTCTAGGACTAAACAACCTGGCAGTACCTTAGCCCACGTACAGTCCATGACTGTGCTGCACGGTGTTATATTTTACCAGAGCAAAACCCAAGTAATATATACCCGAAAACCTTTATGCTATTACTCACTATTGACTTTCTAAATCCAACACTACGCGTAGCATGAACAGAGGCAGACCTTTCAGGCTAAGGTTTTACCGTGACTGACCAAAAGGCTGATTAGGCTGCTGCTCGTCCGTATTTATACACACAATATGGCCGACAAATAGACAAATCAGAATCGAGAATCATAAATTTAAAGGGTTTCAAAGGTTATAATGAGTTTTTGAGGAAATTAATAATATTTCCTCAACACTATGTCTGGATCAGGCTTGTGTTTCTATACATACACGTACTCGGATAACCTGTGTACGCGAGGGCTGTTCGTTATTCTTTGATGTTTATGAGCATCTAAATTAGCTACATGAAAGACTTGTTTGAAATTGAAGGATGAAGTCAGCTCTGCTGCAACATATAGGCCTAAATCGTGTTTTTCACTATTCTCAATAAATGAAATAATCAAACAACGAGTTTCACCGAGAGTAATGTCTTTTTCGGTAATCAATATCTTATAGTGTATTTTATCTTCCCAGGGCAAAAAATCAGAATCTGCGAATTCCGTTTATACCATCTACGTGCATTCGATCATATGCTGCAGCTGATAAAGTTGAATTCGTTATTTCTTGATTTTTTGACAGCCTTTCTGATTACTTGCTCTCACGTTAATGCTTTTGTTTGTTGTCCTTTTTCTGTATCCGTTTCCAAACTACCAATTTGGTGTGGTGCTCACATTCCCTTTCCTTACTCATCACTACCGGTTTCTGCCTGTTTGCCGTCGTCAGCTGGAGACAGTAAGATTAGGTTCAGTGAGCCTTGAAACAGTGGTAAACAAAGAACTACGATGTTCAAATACAGAATCGCAAACTGATTAAACTACTTTTTACATCGTTGTATCGTTTACTTTTCAGAATGGAGAATTGGATGCCACTGCGTTCTGTGCCCAGTTGCGTGCGAAACTCAAGAGTGCAAACACTTCCACCGATATTGGACCCTTCATCAGTGATAACATTGAGGCCCTGCGCCGGGATTTGGCCACTGGTGTCCATCGGCTGCCCAATATTAGTCCTCCTGCTCTGAAATCCATTGATTCTGTCCCATCCAGCACGCCATTGGTTACGACTAACGCCAATTTATTACAACCACGGCCAATTGTTTCCACAATGGCTCCTGGGGTTCAATATTCTGTCCCCACATGCGTCCAACAACGCGGTCCCTCCTCTGTTATGTCAGTGACTTCTTCACCCAACTTAGCCGTTACAGCAATTACACGTGTACCACAGAATCACCAACCTCTCATCGCCCCCGCTCCATTCCGTACGTCACTAGCCGCCGGTCACCCGGGGCCTCAGTTCACGCAAACCTCAGTAGCGACCCTCCCCAAATACCGTCTTAGCCAGTCTGCGACTCTTCCTCCACTGCTTCCTGCCGCTACGATCCCCTCGACATTAATTGGCGCTCGTCTTACTACTGCTATCAGTTCTCCCAGATCCGTGTATCCCACAATTCGACCAGCTCCAGTTTCGTCAACGGTATCTCCTACAATGAATCTGCCGACAATCCGTCCTGCTGTTCCCGCATTGATCCGTACAAAGTTGGGTTTCGCCACTTCGCCTGCGCTGATTGCACGACCTGGTGCTCAGCTATCGACATCTGGTTCATTGCTTTCTGACAATGGAGCGACGGAGGACTTTCGTTCCGGTATAATTTCACCATCGAAAGATCAACCTTTCTTCCCTCCCTCCCAAATCCGATCTGTGTTAGCTACACATAATCCAAACCTCCAACTTTCCGACGAAGCGGTTACTTGTCTCTCTCACGGTCTGCAATCCTTTACACGAACCTTACTCGCACGATTGAGTGTGTTTGTTGCCCATCGAGTGGAACGTTTGAATGAAGATGCTCGACTGAGTCAAACAAGTGATGTTCGTGAGCAGCTCAGGTTTCTACAAAAATTAGACGAGCACGATAAACTTCGAAAATCTGAGTTGGAAAAAGATTTGATCTTGAAAGCAGCCAAGGTGAGTCTGCTGAGCCATATTATCCAAGTTGGCTGTAAACGTTGTACCCATGTATGTATGTATGTTTGTTTGCTTGTATGTATGTACATGCATACATGTATGAAAGCACAAGCCTGATCCAGGCAAAGTGCCGCACAGTCAGACTGTACGTGGGCTAAAATACTGTCAGGTTCCCCAGGCCTAGACGGATATGGGAAAGGAAAAATCAATGGAAGTGAGGCTCCAGCGTGTATTCGCATGCAGATCACTACCGGTGGTCAATCAATTTAGCACGGTTAGACGCACAGCACAAGTACTGCACGATTGCACATCCGTGCACCCATGTGCCCACGCGTAACTGTAGTACAGATGGAACCTCTCTGGATTGACGTTTTTCAAAACAATTCAGGAAATAATTCCAATCGATTTTTAGATCTTGTATGTTCCACCAGTAAGGCCGCGATGGTAGCATATGTGATTTTTTCAAGAAACCGGTCGGTTGTTCAATGTTTCTTTGTGGTGCACATTTTTACTGATATGTACTTTACTATTATCATCGTCATTGCGTTGCACAGATCCGGATACTCGGCCAGAAAGATTTATGTATGTATGCATAAAATCACAACTTTGGATCCATGTGAATTGCCGCATACTCAGAAACCGCCCATGGGCTAAGATACTTTCAGGTTGCTGATGCCTGGTATGTTATGGTATGAAAGCACAAGTCTGATCCTGGCAAAGTGCCGCACAATCAAAGACTGCACATGGGCTAAGATGTTGTCAGGTTGAAATCAAAAATACAAGTGGGAATGTTAGTGAAACTCCAGCGTGTTTTAGCACGCACCTCACTACTTGTGGCCAATCAGTTCGCCACGGTGTTGGCCGCACAGCACAGAATTACTGCACGATTGCACAGCTGTGCTGAGGCCTCGACAGATCTAAGAAAAATGGTTGTAAAACTCTAGCATGTTCCCGCATGCAGTTCAGTACCATGAGGAAATAAATTTTGCACGGTGTTATCTTCGCAGTGCAGAAATTCGGCACTGTGAAAAAAGAGATGTATCGTTTCCATGCACGGTCACCACAGTGTGTGATTGTCATCTGTTTTTCCAGCTTCACTCACTCTGTGCTCCAATCATGTTTACACTAGTGCTTTACTTTTTGAATGCTTAGTGATTCAACCTGAGGTTTTTGTGACCGTCAGTTACTGACTACTACCTGCATGACCGTTGCTGTGATAAACATGGAGTGTTTCACAATCCCTTGTGTAATGAAACGTCGGACTTTTCTTGCTGATGTCGCTTTACACGTTCACGAAACTTGTTTGAATGCATGTTCCATTCGGGGTGTAGGCACCTCATCCCAGTTTGTTTGTGCTTACTCTTCTATAGAATCCGTAGCTATTTAAGTCCCACCCTTCCCCATCTTTTAGGATTTTACTTTTTCATGGTTGTGTAGAGGTTAAGCATTCGGTACATTCTAACGGTGTAATGCTGTCTGCAATTATGTGATGATGATGGAGGCGGTACTAAGAAGCACCATTCATTCGGCATCTCTTGCTTGGGCAGAGAGCTTGATGGTGTTCTGAGAGATCCAGTCTCACCGCTGACGAGAAACGGTGCCTAGAATTTTTAATGCCGCAGTCTGAGTAGCGGCCTTCCGTTTGAGCCACTGGGGCATCACTTCCATCGAATTGCTCAGCAATCTCATCAATGAGCTTCTTACGTTGGTTTTGTTTTCTTAGGCTGCCAGGTTTAAACGCATTCTAGGAGTTTTCCTTTGGTGGTTTAGCAGGCGAAGTCGGAGCTTTGCGCGAACGAGTGTGTGATCAGTGCCTGCTGTGTTCCATGTTTTAGCTCTACGTTTGTACATTTCATTGTTTCTGTCGAACGGCACTATTTCTGTATCAGATTGGTCGAAGACCTCCAGCCCCCTAACGTTCTCTGCGCAAACTGTCCAACATTCACTCCTGTAAAACAATACTGTCCTTACCTAGGTGGAATATATCCTCCCTTTCAAACTCAAGCTCAAATCACGTCTCTTCCAGAGGCACTTAAGTTTAGTGAAGGCCAGTCTGGCCTTATCAATTCTGGGCGTGATTTCCTACTCTTTGCGCCCCACTGCAATCACCAGACTTCCTAGGTAGTTGAAGTGCTCAACATGATCAAGAACAAGATCATTTATAGCAAAATTTGGCAGTTCACCTGACCATTACTGAAGGAGCACTTTCCACTTGTTTGGTGAAAAGAATAGCCCATACTTAGCTGCCTCCATTGCCATCATATCCAAGGCTAGTTGGATAAATGTTGGGTATTCGCTATTGCTTTTCTGCTTGGAAGCGTTGCGCTTAGTTTGAGTAGATTGTGTATAGATGTAAACAAACTCAATCCTGATTCATACAGAGTGCCGCATACTTACGATTGCATTTGTGCTATAATACCATCAGGCTATGCAAATGCGCGTAAAATGCAGCTTGTTTTTTAATCTGCATGTGATTTTGTGATATTGTGATATGGTATAGGTTAAGATAATAATGACACATAATAGACTACATTGGCACCACTGATTTTGATTTGCAGCCATATCGCGTAAGGTTTCCAACCAACCATTAAGTGAATTTTTTGGCGAACCAATATGTTCCACTGAGTCTAGCGCTACCGTGGTCTTTATCCCGGCGCGCCACGTCATGGACTGGCCACCCGGTTGTTTCCCCCAACCTCGGCGGTTAAGGCGCGATATAGTAATAAGTGGTGACGAAGCATCCCTGAAACGTGTCCCAGCAATCACAAACGAGCTAGCATCAACATTTCCCTCAATACGTGGCCTCTTGATCCTAACACCCGTTCGCACACATCTGCATTTGTAACGCGGTGTTGACACCAGATGGCGGACATCGAAAATGTAACACACTAACTAGCTTTCTGTCCCGTGAGTGATGACGTGGCCTGCTTCATCTGATTTTGCAGAAGTCAAGTATAAACCCATGACCATGTTCCCCGTGGTTTAAAAACAGAGCCTTGTAGCGTTGATATTGGTTCCGATGTTCGTTGTGTGGACCCCACATACATTCTGGATTGTTTTTCTATCCTTCCACTGGCCTCCTTATCGATTGTATTGATTATTATTATTATTGGTGTATTCCACCACAGTCCCGTTCACGCATCGAGGACCCCGACCAAATTCTCATGCGCGAAATGGCTCGTCGTATTGCCACCGAAGATTACGAGCGGGAAAAGCAACACCAAGCGAATTTAACCGCTCTTCGAGCAATCGGTCCTCAAAAACGGCGTCGTTTCGACCTCTCTGACGATACCACTAATGAATCATCTTCCGGCGCCGTTGGGCGACTATCCTTATTGAAAGCTAGTCAGTTAAATACGTTGAACGCCACCACCGCTTCGCTTCTCACCAACCCTTCTCTTGTTTCTACCTCTGAAGTGCCGGTAACCGTCACTTCCGGTTCAGACTCGGTCCACACTTTGGCACACACGTCTCGGTTGCATCGTGCCACATTCCGAGACATGCAACTGGTGCTTTCGCGTTCCCATCGTCTACGGAAGACGCGCACCTTTTTCCAAACACATTGGCGTTCTCGTGACCCTAAGTGAATCGGATGCCTCTTCGACTGTTGCGTGTATCAAACGGCTGTGTTTATGGTGTCGCACGTAAGTTCAGGTTCCCCACACTAGTGCCTGCAATTGGTGGATATTTTTGCTACGCAAAATGAATTCTTGTGTTCTTCAATGATTACTTCCCCCCCTTCCCTGCTGTTCGAGCATTTTTGTGACCTCATTCCACATTTATCAGATGTACACACGGCGGCATATCTTACCGGCATTCGGTTCTTATTCTTTTTTCCAATTTTCTTGAGCTGATTGCCGACCGATGCATTGTACATAATTGATCACACCAGATTGGTTGACTTTGTCTTTTTTTCTCTTGCTCACTCGCACTGTGTTTGTACAGCATTTTCAACTTTGAATTAACGAGATTTTGAATCAACTGTTTTGTGTTTTATTAAGCATCAAATTTTAACTGGTATGGTATGAAAGCACAAGCCGGATCCAGGCAAATTGCCGCAAAGTCAGAGACTGCACGTGTGCGATATTACTGTCGGGTTGCCCAAGCCTAGACAGATATAAGAAATCGAGAATAAAGATACAGATAAAGATGGTAGTGAGATTCCAGCGTGTTTCAGCATGCAGCTCACTACTAGTGGCCAATCAATTTAGCACGGTGTTAGCCAGAAGTACTGCACGATCGCACATCCGTGCGAGAAAGAGCTGTCACTGTGGAAAAAGTAATTAAGACATCTTCAAGTATTTGTCAATTGCCTCCGCCTCGGCAACCTGACAGTATCTTAGCCCACATGCAGTCTCTGACTGCTCGGCACTTTGCCTGGATCAGACTTGTGCTTTCAGAACATAGCATACCAATTGCCTCCGCGCCAACGTTAGCGATAGTTTAAGCCGTCGGGTGCGTAACGCAAGTATCCGTAATATAATCGTAAATATCGACATGCGTTGACCGCTTGTGGGGAGGGTCATGTGTTGCGAACCTAACGCGATTTATTTTGCCCCTCCATAATCGGAGGAATGTCGCTTCAAGAGCGGCCTGACTCGGCTCTAGGATTTGGCAGCTAAACTTGTAGTTAGGGCGCCACCTCTACCTGGTCGGGGGTCGAAAGCATAATTCGTAGTGGCTTATCACTCTCCGGCCCTCATGTAAGTCAGAATCGTGTTCAGTGTTGGTCTTGTGATACCACGGTGTGTTTGCTTAATGTTGTGTTTTGTCAAGCACAGTGGCGGAGAGAAAGTTTGTTATGCTATGTTGCGAGCAAAGGTTGTCACAGCCGGGGAGGCAGTGGGGATGAGCTCCCGCCTGTCTATAAAATGCTCCCATATGGCGTGCGTCCAAAACAGCCTCTGACAACCAAAGCCCAGCTCCTGGCCTGCACGTGGCGGAACTGCTTCTACTGACAGGAGAAGGGGCGAAGGCGGAAGACTGGCGCCTCAAAACCAGTTTGCTCCGGGTAGATGGAGCTCGTCAGCCTGGGAGGGCAGTCCATCTAAGGGAAGGAAAACCCTTATTCCAAACCTCCGCTGCCTTGCGGCATACCCGATTGCGGGAAAGGCTTCGGGAGTGAACCCTGAGGAAAAATCCTTGCTGCCTTGCAGGTTGCACCTGGTCGTGCAAAGGCTAGAGAGGCGTACTCGAACAATCGCCGAGGCACTTCAAGAGAGGCGCAAGAACCCTCAAAATGGTCACCGGCTCTCGTGAAGGAAAAAAACCGCTGCCTTGCGGGTAGACTTTTGAGTCAAAGGCTCCGGGTGGGGTCCCCTAAGCCAACCCCCTACTTGGCCTTGGCAACTGGGTGTATGTCGCCTTCAACAAGAACCATGGAACCTACATTTTTCTTTCATCATGTACCCTCTTCATGGTATACTTGTTGCACATCGTCTGTAAAGACTTGTGTAATAATAATAAGCTGCGATGAAGCTGTTGTGGCTTTACTCGTTTGCACAACTAGACTGACTCATGTCATGGTTGTACAGCAGTGCAGTATTTGCTACCGGTGAAATGCCACTGCTGATAATAATTACGCAAGTGCCCAACACTGCTAATCCACTAGACATTGCATGGTCAAAACGCGTCGAGCACAAGAATTCAACATGTCCTTGAGATATATACATGTAATCACCTCAATCCAACCCTAGTCTCACATAGTTCGATTGTGCGTGTTGTCCCGCCTAGACAGATATAAGTTATTATTATTATTACACAAGTTCTTTACAGACGATGTGCCAACAAGTATACCATGAAGAGGGTACATGATGAAAGAAAAATGTAGGTTCCATGGTTCTTGTTGAAGGCGACATACTACCCGGTTGCCAAGGCCGAAGTAGGGGGTTGGCTTAGGGGACCCCACCCGGAGCCTTTGACTCAAAAGTCTACCCGCAAGGCAGCGGTTTTTTTCTTCACGAGAGCCGGTGACCATTTTGAGGGTTCTTGCGCCTCTCTTGAAGTGCCTCGCGATATAAAAGAAAATAATGGTCAGACCCAAGCGTATTTCTGCGTGTCGGTTGCAGATCAATTCATCCCGGCATTGCGTGAGCAGTGCAGATGTGCTAGGCGGGTACATCTATGGTAGTCGTCGATCGACGGATACAAACAACTAACCGACTAGAGCGAATTGTGTCAATGATTCACTTAGCAGAAGTCAAGCAATGTACCGCACGATCATGTAATCCGGATGAGTTAAAGCACTGTCATGTTTCCCTGGGTTGGGAATAAACACGCAACGCAGTCCCCTGACAAAGCTCATTCCGTTTGTTGATCATCATGTTTGTATATGCAACCGTGCGGTACTTCGGCGCCGTACTAAATTAATTTCCTAACGGCGGTGAGCTGCATGCAAAGATAAGCTGTAATCCTAATTTCAATTCTATCTCGTCCTGAGTAGCTAGACTGCATCTTGACCAACGTGCAGTCGATGACTTTACAGCACTTTGCCTAGGTCAGACTTGTGCTCTCATACTTACATTTTCAGAGTCTTCGGTACATGCAATACTCAGCACTGTGCTTGTACAAATTCCTATAGAGTCGACTTCGATTGTTCGTGTTCCCATAACACAAAAGAATGCCAATCGGTCAAACGCTTTCGTTACGCATATCACGAAGATCTTGGCAAATTTCGTTACCACAACTCCGTCCTCAACATGCCTCTACCGGTTGTCACTTTGATCTGATTTGTCAATCGATTTTGTACCAACCGGTTCAATTCTGGCCCAGACCACGTTTGACTAACATTGACGTTCAATTGCCGCTGATGTCCCTCCGCTACTGCTTCCTACGATGGTGTCGCTCGAACAGTTATCATAAAATTGTTCCAAAACCTAAATCGTTGGGTGTTCACAATTGTAGTCGGCGGTAGATTTGGCGCTTGTTGTTCTTGATTTTGTGCCGGAGGTTGGCGTTCTGCGCATCACCCAAATGCTCGTGATTAGCGCTCCTCGCTGTAATGCACTAACACATCCGCAATGTGAATTCAGTGCAACGTGCACTGTGTCTTGTCGTGCACATGATTGTATGATTAGCGAAAATCTCTGGAGGAAATAAGATGCTCCGTGACCTCCAGGGTGATCGTCTTTAACGTTTTTGTACTAGTTAATTTCCTCCGCATTAAAATTACTGCTCGTGGCGGTCCTAATGACAAGTAGCCGTTTCTGTAATAAATATTCCACAAATGTGCACTACTAATAAGTAGTCCATAAAAATAAACGTTGACATGATAAATGTATTTGAGGGAAGTAATGTGTTGCTCTCATCCCTCGCGCTTGCACACCACTACCGGCTTATGGCTGATTGCGAGCATAATGTGGAGACAGTAAGATTAGTTTCAATGAGCGTTGAAACAGTGGATAAGTGGTAAACAAAGTTAAACTTGAATGCCACTGTTCCATAGGGTTCGTGCAACGATTTTCAAACACAGAATCACAAAGTGATTCCTGGTCAAGCACTCGAGGCGCTTATGGATGACAAAAGTAATGCGTTGAGGGTGATGTGAGCAACACAATACTTTGGTCATTCATAAGCGCCTCGAGGGCTTAACCAAGAATCACTATGTGATTCCGTGTTTGAGCATCGTGGTTCGTTGTAGGAGCCCTATGCAACAGTGGCATTCAAGTATAACATTGTTTAGCTGAGCGAAGTTTACACGTTGATCATTGAAAGATTGGACGTGCCAATCTGATAAACACTGGCTTCCAAGTGGTAATTGTTCCACTGTTTCAAGACTAACCGACTACGCCTCGAAGAAAAAGGCTATAATCGTGTACACGAATTGTCGGCAATTAAAAAAATAACCAAAACGTTATGACAAACTGACGAATAACTCTCGACATCAAATTTAAAATTGTCCGTTGTGCATTTAACTCTTAAACTGCCTCTGATTCGTTGACCATGTATCCAGTCGGGATATTGGCTCCGCATGGATGGAATGATTTGCATACAATAAGGGTCTAGTGTAGTGGATGCGCACCATTGGAACAAATTACTTTGATACGTCTATTGCATTCAAAGAAGTGACGATCGTGTTGCATATGTACAGCTAAATGTTGCGATAACTTAAATCCCTCTTCTGATTAGCAGAAATTCCTTATTCAGAATACCGGGAAAAATTATGGTAATGACGGTCTCGAACAATGAGAGAAAACGATGAGTTTAACCGCATTCGGTGAGATGGAGAGCGAAATTTAGTGAACTGAGTCGTCGCATCTGTGGTCCAGTTAAGAATGTTGATCATTGTAACACCGAAATGTTTGATTGTTGGTCGACTTGCCTGTTGTGGTTGAATGCAACGGAAACGTTGTCTGCGTATACAAGAGTAAGTGCA
>JACCGJ010009014.1:0-10041 GCA_013407085.1 Atriophallophorus winterbourni
ATACTGTATTGATTACTTAGTCAAAACGTATGTCATACTACTTTACTTTTACTTTACTTTTGTGCGACTATCTCCTGGAGGATGAGTCGGCTTCAATAAAGGTTCTTAGCGATTTGGGTACAAAGCGGCATCCCCAGCACCACTCGGCGTTTGTTCGAGTCAGCTTATCTAGCCTTTGCACAACCACGTGCGACCTGCAAGGCAGCAGGGAGTTGCCAGAAAGAGGTGGTCTACCAGACTCTGTTCCAGGTTTTTCCTCAGGGTTTTCTCCCGAAGCCTTTTCCGCGATCGGGTATCCCGCAAGGCAGCATAGGTTTAGAATCAGGGTTTTCCTTCCCCTAGATGAAATGCCCTCCCAGGCTAACGAGCTTCATTTGCCCGAAGCAAACTGGTTTTCAGGCGCCAGTCACTCGCCCTCTCCCCTTCTGTTGGTAGAAGCAGTTCCGCGGGCTCGGGGAGCCACTCCTGCAGGCCAGAAGCTGGACTTGGTTGTCAGAGGCTATTTGAGACGCGTGCCATATGGGAGCATTTTATAAACAGTGGGAGCTTATCCCCGCTGCCACCCCCGGCTATGACAACCTTTATGTCATACGTACTTTAAGAATCGTCACACTTACTTCAATACATAATAATAATAATAATAATAATGTACTCTTTCCTTTTATTATGCACTGAAAGCCACCGGCTGATTCTGTCGGCGATCCGTACAGCTGGAATCCCTCGGTTTTGGAAGATTCTGGTGCAATGCGAAGTAGCTTATGGGAAGTCTCCTCTCTTGTGCATCACTATTCTCCTATCATTTCTTCGCTGGCCAATGAAATTTGTCATCCTCGTATCGATTCTTCCACCGTGGAATCCTTGTCCCCCTCGGAGTTGATCAAACAACAAGATGACGTACGTTATGTGCTTTTTACCGTCACCACTATAATCTCGATCTGCTCCGATCGTGTTTGATTTAACGCTAGTACTGTTTCGCTTCCAGGAATTATCGAAAACAGCACGCTTGGTGGAGAAGGCGTTGTCCACTCTGGCGCATTCCAATGCTAGACTATCTATTCTACCCGATCTGGAAGGTTGGGCTTGTTGAATTAATAAATATTCCGTGTAAACTTGTGTTGTCTGTCGTTATCCATCGATGGGGCGTGAAATCCGTTTTCTATTCTATTTTAGGGTACGTGATAATCGTTTCAGGTAGCATGAGATCCAATCCCGTCCGATCTTATCGTCTATTTGGCTGTTACCCTACGTATCGAGTACGCTCAGTGACAACTCCGGATTCCCTCGTCACAACGAGAACGCCAGTTGGTCAAAACCTTTATTGCGCAAGAGTTCTATTTTCGGATTTTGTCCTGGGTCTTTTCGACGCTTCCTGTTTTTCCGTTGCGCCTGCGGCTGGTGATCTACAAATCATCCAAGAGCTCATGAATGACACTCTTTGCAAGTGCACTTCAAGTTCAAAATAGAGTACGCTGAATGTTGTATTGTTTCCGCGTAGCGTTGTATTCCTACGGACAGTGTTAAGGTGCTGTATGTCCGGGCATAATGATCATGTACGGTGGCTCCATCCCAGACAGAAAATTTATTTTTCCGTCCAAGTTTTAAGTCGAGATACTTGGTTGAAGGTGTAACTCTGGTCATATTGTATAGAGGAAGGATTGCCTCGGATCAATCGAGGTCGAATCGCGTTTCCCGGTGTGATGACTGTTACATTCGGTTACACTGGCTCCGAGGACGGTCGATCTAACGTCAGCCACGTAATCCCCGTGTTTCGCCTGCCTCGGTTCACTTCTGAGGCCATCATTTTTAACGGTAGCATTGGAAAACTGTATGGTTTTATTTAGAAACCCGTATGTAGCTCAAACATGATAGATTCAAGAATTTATGGGATAGAAAGCCTATAGCTGTACAACACCATAAGTTATTCGTATCATTACAAAAAATTAGGCGATAGAAAGTTGTCTGTATTGATAACCTGCTCACGTTGCAGATTGAAGTCAAACGTTATGTTCCTCTGCTGTGTGCTCGAACCGATTCTAATATATGTGAACAGTTTAGAAGCACTGGTTGATGGCAAGATGATATTTTTCTCCTATGAACAGTAATTCCATTGAAGTTAACCCTCCCATTCAGAACTAATCGAATGCGCTGGACGATTGATCGATCTCAAAAGCGTGTCAATCAGCATGTCGTTAATTATCGATAATATTTGTACAAAATTGAGTGACAAACAACGTTTCGGGTATCGGCTTAAACGCCATTTGTCTATATTTCCAGCAGTCTGAACAATGCACTGCCGTGTTCAAATGCGTCTCTACTTAATACGATGAATCGTTGTCCGTTCTCCGCTGAAAAAACATTTTCGAAATGATCAAAGTACAATTTTATATTACACGTCTTCGCGTCATGGTTTCGGAAGAATATGGTGCTCATTGTAAAGCTTTATCAACACTTATTGATGTTAGTCGAAACACTTCGAAATCTGTCCTACCCTAACGAAGAATTCAATGTGGATTTCAAACCTGCATACATGATCCAAATAGAGTAGGCCTACGACTGCCTGATTTGAACTCGTGTTGATAAACAAGCGCTATGCAATACAGATCCGGGAAATGAATGGTTGGATAAGAACTAGTCCCAATTAATATTGAAAGCTATTTTATTAGTTATAAGCCGAAGGTAATTTTTTCAAGATAAACTGCGTACCATTAACAGTTTTGTACGGAAAAGGGCACCATCGTGTGGCCGCTCAGCCGAGCTGATCTCCGTATCGGGTCTTCCCATCAGATACACTGTAAGCTGACACCGATTAAATCAAATGGGCATTACTAGTTGCTTCTTCAAGGATGGTCAGTCAACTGTTGTTGGCATTCTTTGGTCTATGTGAACCATGGATGTACATCACAATTTTTATGTTCCACAGCTTTGAATGACCAAGCACTCCGATTCGGGAGGAACTATCCCTACCGCAGTGCTCGCAACGATAGGCAGTACTCGGTCGATCACATGGTGATTCGAGGTCAAGCACTCAAGGCGCTTATGGATGACCAGAGTGATGTGTTGCTCACATCCCCCGAAATTACACGCCACTACTGGTTTCTGGCTGTTTGCCGTCATATGACGTTTGAAAAGCAGGACGAAGCACACTACCGATTTCGTGGTTGTTGCCATTCATCTGGCATACGCATCCGTGACTTGGCATCTGAACGCAGTTGTTACTTTTTGCTATACCTAATTATTTCTACAAAGTCGAGGTTAGAATCATCATGAAACCGAGATTGAAAATTTCAATTCCTGATAAAGAGAAAATATATTCGACAAGAATAGATAAATGCAGACAGAAGACGAACAGCCATGAAATCGCATTTGAATGACGGTGATTGTAATGCTTGTGTTGTTAGAACTGGTTTTCCGACACATACATTCATATGCGATAGAATATGGCACGAACATCGACAACAGTTCAAATTTTATCTTGCCAAACATTCCTTCTGGTGTTTTTCGGAATTCATGGTTATTCTAAACTCATTCTTTCTAGTCCATCTGTTACGCAGTCGTCAAATTCTCTGCGGAGATCGTTAGTTTCAGCTCGCCTTTCCAGAGACCTCATTTGTACCACCGTTCTCAATAAGCAACCATCCACTATTTTGTCAATACGATGCGATGGTATTCCCTCAGGAAATCGCTGAAATAAACGGAAGTATAATTTTTGATAAACAATAAAAAATTAATGACTAGGATCCATGGCGGATTTCCGCCAGATATACTTTAATAAATGGGAAGAATATTCAGGCTGTCTGAGAGATTCTAATGCACAATTGATGAAAACAGCATTGAATTTTAGAATCAAAATTTAGGGTGAACATTTTGGTCAAACTGATGGTAAGAAAATTCCGAGGTATCGATAACATCACACCGAATGTCCTCGGGTTCTGTCATGGCCAGCTTTGTGAAGTGCTTTCCTGTTCGTTGCATTTGGGAGTGGTAACAAAAAATCGAAGTCCGGAATGATCCCACCAAACTTCGAGACTCTTGTCGATCTGACTGTAATTTTTTGTAAATTATTCGCTCTTTTATCCATGAATCCTTGAACAATTGAAGCCATTAATCCTTACATAAAAACTTTACTGCAGCTGTGTGTGATTCGTTAATTTTGTGACATTTTGCTTACATTTTGTGGATTCTTACTTGATTTTTTTTACATTTTTGTGGTTGTATTGAACGGTTTCATCGATGCTGCGAAGTTCAATGATTCATACTGCGTTATTAGAAGTAGAGTGTTTATCGGAAGATTAGTGATCAAGATTTCGGAATATCGAATAGGATAAAACATACATGATAAAACAGAGATAACAAAGGCTAGTAAGAATGCAGTAAATAAGGTGGATGGGGCTGATATTTCCACAATCTGGCATCTGGTTCTGCGTGACTCCTAGAGTGCGCACCGATTACGCAATCGAGCTAAGCTGTCAGCAGATGGCCTTCACACCAAGACCAAAACAATTGAGGGATTATACGGCACGTAGGGGTGGTGGTGCGTCAGTTGATGTTGATCACGCCTGTCTATCTTAACGAGCGCAGCACCAACCATGGCCTGTGCAGTTCTAAACCAGTTTAGGATTGGTCAGGTGAATGAAATTTAAGCTTGATCTCTGTTCGTACTGACACTCTTGGAAGATATACAATTATGTTTATTTAAGGTTATAGCTATGGCAGCACTGTACACAAAATGTTGTTCATTGGTGGTGACAAATTCTTATTTTTAGAAACGGTGAGATTCATTCCGGTTTCCGAAGTGTTGTAAAGGGTTTGGAAAGGACAACAATATAAGTTCGACTACATTTTCTAGCAATGTTTGATCTCCCGGAGACGTTGATCTGTTTAGACGCTCCAAGGGACTGCAAATATCTAATCGTATACCAAGCAAATTTATACATAGATGCTTTACCACCAAAACAGCATTACGATCGTCAAACGGCCAGAAACCGGTAGTAGAGTGTAATTTCGGGGGATGTGAGCCACACATCACTTTGGTCATTCATAAGCGCCTTGAGTGTTTGACCACGAATCACTATGCGATTCTGTGTTTGAACATCGTGGTTCGTTGTACGAACCCTACGCAACAGTGGCATTCAAGTAAAGCCATGTTTACCATTTATACACTGTTTCAAGGCTAACTAAACCTAAACTTACTGTCTCCACCTGATGACGGCAAACAGCCAGAAACCGGTAGTGGAGTGAAATTTCGGGGGATGTGAGCAATATATCAATTTGGTCATCCATAAACGCCTTGAGTGCTTTACCACGAATCACTATGCGGTTCTGTGTTTGAACATCGTGGTTCGTTGTACGAACCCTATGCAACAGTGGCAGTCAAGTATAACTTTGTTTAATTTAAAAAGTTGACATGCGTCGTTTAAAATAATTGAGGGAAAGGATAAACATGCTAACGTGGTCAGTAGTAATTCTATAAAATACAAAGCGCTCGTTGTGCTACGTGTAAATATGAATATTTTGTTGAAGCATTGCTTGCATCGTCAATGTGCTCATGTGGATGTGTAAATGTAATGGCTGTATAAAACTAACTCAAATTTATTCTTGAGAACCAAACTTTGTGTACAACTTTTACAGTCTTCTGGACCCGTGTGATCTTGTTGGTAATCGTGTTGCTTGATTTGTGCGAACAGTATGAAATCGATGAAGTTGTGTGATGCGGAGTGTGAATAATAGTATTTACATGAATGTTGGTTCTTTTTGGATGCTTATATACTTACCATTTGCCATGTCGGCATGCTAATGCTTTTCCTTCAACTATTTTATCTGACTTGTGTAAAGTTTGTAAGTAAAACTCCAGTTTAGTAGTATCTATGATTCTATAAATTTGTTTATTGGGAAAAGATTCTATGTATAATAAATTATATGCGTTTGCCCTTAGGGCTTTCTAGTGTAATAATTTTGCTCTGATGTTTTCTAATGTCTTCTTGTGTCACTCAATCTACGAATGAGCTATGGAGCACCAAGGTGATAAGTTGCTCACATCCCCCGAAATTATAGAGCTATGAAGCGGTTGCTAATCTCACTCCCCGCTATCTGATTCACGTTGTGTAATTAATTCTTACGCAACGATTGACAGATATATATAACGAGTGTTTTAAACATGAATACGCAGCAGAACTCACTTGTATCATTTCGAAATTCGGCATGGACTTTCCAGTATTACTCACTAGGAGTAACACAAATACGAATTTCAACAACAAAATTCCACAAACCATGATTACAACCGTGTACACCACTCTTTTCGACACTAAAGCTCAACGTATGTAGCTCATTTATATGGAATCCGTCCCACGATCTATCATACGCTAATCTCAAGCTCTGATTGGCTGGAATGAATTGCAAAGTTTTATGGCCAATCAGATCTCTAGGTGACGATTTGCATTTCCAGGACATCAAGCGTCCAGTAGATGACCCCGAAAATTGCAATCGGCCACTGCGTTGAAACATCAATATATTAAAAAGGATTGTGAGCGATATGGGAACCATATTCGTGAGAAAGAATGTTGGTAAGGAGTTAGTTAGAACAATATGTTTTTCGCATTCGCCACACAGCGCAGTCACAGTCTAAGTTGACTGGGATATGTCTATAAAATGGATCACGGTTGCGTGCTAAAACGTACGCCCCATGTGTAATTAAAATCAGATTGTTGAACTTTGTTTAAGTTTCATCGGTGCTAGCAAGTCTTTGGTGCGCGAATTATGTAATCTCTTATTCAAGACCAAAAACCTGAGAAAAACAAGCTCTCTATAGTTCAATTTGTGGCATAGTGTAAAGCGTCATCTTTACGCGATGTTAGTGAAAGTTCTACTGACAGCCACTGGACAATGAGCACACCACCCGTTTAAACGGCGCTATTCGACCGGGTACGTTCATGAAATCATCGTCGATAGTCGACATAAAGTGAAGGAGGCCTTAAATCCAGTTAATTGCCTAGAATCTCACTGTCTTTCGTAAAAGTATCCACGAGCTCGTCTCATAGTTATCGTTCTGAATTAAGATAAAGTGTTTAGCTATGTATGCGACGCTATTCGCAACCATATATACGGGTATGTTCATCTGAAAACCGTATATTTGTTATTGAAGAGTTCTTAAATATTTTTAATTTCCGTGTCGGTATTTCTTCGATAAATATGAATTTTCCTTTGCAATATTTTCGCTATCAGACTATAAACTCTGTCCTGCTTGTTTCAAAAGACGTGTGTTGCTGAGTGCTGCAGAAAAGTAAAGCCTTTTGCGAGTACAGCAAAGCGACAAATATCCGGTAAATATGATTTTAGTCAATTCTAAATTAATCGTTAGTGTTATAAATCCACCATAGAAATATAACATCTATCATATACCCTTCCACGGAGTTTGCTCATTTTGCAACAGCAAGGAAACATCGATAACCAGCATATCGAGTTAAAATTGCATATAAATAATGTTTTTTTTGTATTTTGTACATCTTTAGGAAATTGATGTTCAACGAGATTGAGTGATAATTTTCCATCAGACAAAAATCTTGATTCAACAAGTTTGCTTAGGAACCTTTAATGCTGCAGGTTTGCCTCGTTGCTTAGGTTTTTCAATTCACTCGGCCAAGCTTCCAGACGGTTAAGCATCTGATTCAAAAAACTGTGTTCAGGACATTAGTATCACGCCTACGCAATGCTTTTGGGCATAACACTCATCCGCGGGCAAAATATATCTGAACTACACGAAACAACTGGGTATCTGTCAAATGGCATCATTCTAAAAACAGGACAAATGTCGTTTCTTTAAAATGTATGACCAACAGCGTAACTATCGTGAGCATGAAAAAGAGCTTGTCACACAACAGATTTTCAGGGTGTGCCGATCAAAGGAATTTCAGACATAATAACCTTATTAGAGATATAATATCATTTGCTAGTCTGTGGACACGAATGAGAGAACATTTATTTCGTGACAAAGCCTGTGGGATGAAATTTGTTAATCTAATAGTACTTTATTTACGTTCGTGAAATAAGACCCGAACAAACGAGATGCACGTCAATTTACAACAGAAAGAGCAGAACAAAATATAATCGAGCTTATGATGTTCTGACTTTGACGGAATTAAATTTTTCTGGATTAATCCTGGTAAGGTCAAGGTGACACGGCGGATGTGAATTTCGACTTTCAATCATACAATGACTAATCGCGAAATAAACGAATTTTCTGTATCCTGTAAATATTGCACAAATCATTGAGCCATAAATAACTGTTGTTCATATACCAAGGTTCCGATGTAAACTGGCACAACTAGGTTTGTAGCGGTTTCACATTCGTTGAGATGTACACATTCAAGAGTTTAATAACGTGAGCCAGGCTGATATTACTATTTATCCCTTGATTATTTGAATTCGAAACTTCACAGAAATCTCGGTTATATAATAAGTCATGCCATTCCACATACCAGTTTATTATAAATAGTAGAACTAAAGAAACGGGTGATGCAGTCAAATTGAAATTCTTGCAGGCTACCGGAAGCAAATTAGAAGTGACTCTTTAAGTTACATAATCACGTACATACCCTGAAGATATCGTATGCACTACAGATGGCCGTCTCAAGCAATTAGAAAGAATCCAAGCATATCTACAAAATAGTTAAATGGATGCTATCAGGGTGAAGCCAACGTCTTCTTTGTAACAAACCCCAAAAGGATAGCCACGAGACGTTGAGATTTAGCAATGATTTAATCACTTGTTTTTATTATGAACGTGTATTACGGATCAATTTTAAGTCCATCGCCCCAATAGAATTTTTAAGCGAAAAACGACTGTGAAAATGAAAAATGTGGATGGAAACTTAGTAAAATAAACGAAAAAATAAGTTCTTGTACAAATTATTCATTTATATCCACAGGTCCATTCCTCTGACTTTTCCTCTCACGTGTCGGCTTAATTCAGCCTAACAAGGAATGCTACGACCACAATGGAAAGCGAGGGTTGACTACTATGATTTACAAAGGTTGTATCGGGTCAGATACGGCTAACCGGTAACGTCACTTTCTGTAATCTCTAAGTAAATGAAGTGCATTTTAAACGTGCGCATACGTGCACATTTAAAACCCCCAAAAATTGACTACAGCTCAACACGATTTTAGAATAAATTATTCCTGTCTATTTAACCTTCGTAGTATTTTGAAGGATTGGACCAACAATAGATGAATATGATGCTGAACGTGCTTGCTACATCGATATTTCCAAAGCGTTTGAGCGCGTCAACCATTACATTTTAAGCAAAATGCGCAGAGCTTATAGAATAACGGGAATGTTTCTGAATCAAAAGAGACCATCTTACAATAGACACTCAGAACTCAGAAAGTTTTATGGTAGAAAAATCAGCAAGCCTAACAAGGAAGATGGAATAAATAAAAAATATAAAATATCTCAAAATCAATAGGGACAGTCACATACCGCATGGTTCGTCATAAACTCATCGAGTTTGGAAGCGAAAACCTCAACAGATTCTGATCGTGTGATTTCTTCAGGCAAATAGTTCCAAGTGAAACAAATTCTTACCGAGAAAAAATTACGACGAATATCCAATCGAGAATGCGGAATGCTTAAAGCCTTTGAATGTGTTCGTGTTCGAGTAAGGCCATTGGGCTTTATAAAGTGTTTAAGGGGATGGTTTTCAGTATGCAGTATTTTGAATATCAACATGAGGTCACTACGTATCCGTCGTTGGGTAAAATCGTGTAGATTCAGTTTTAACATTCGCTCTTTAAAAGGTAAATTTCTGTACAGGGAGACCAACTTTATTGCACGATGATAAAACCTGTCGAGGAGTTCGATATCCTTCCTTAGCCATGGTGCCCAGGCTTGGATGGAATATTTCATAACAGGACGTATATACGTATTAATTAACCGTCATATTTCGCATTGGTACACCCTTTCCAGAAGAATAGTTGTCACGACTAGAGTTCCGCAAGGCGCGGTGATCGGGCCTCTAATCTCTTCGGAGTATATGCATAATTTAA
>JACCGJ010009014.1:10061-129903 GCA_013407085.1 Atriophallophorus winterbourni
AAATCAATCAAAACAGCGTATAAAGGCATACGCTGTTCCCGACACTTTTCTTGAAGTTTTCACAGGGAGAAGATCATGTCAACGGTTGATCCTCCCTTGCGGAAGCCACATTGAGATTCGGAGTAAACTCTATCGGCCAAAACTTGTAGCCGGATCTGTAAGACTTTAGCAAACAATTTGCCTGCAACATTCAGAAGGGAGATTCCTCTGTAATTGTTGCAGTCGCCTCTGTCACCCTTATTCTTAAATAGCGTGATGATTTTTGCGTCTCGCATCTCTTGTGGGACACCCCCCTTCTGCCAGCCCTGAAGAAGCAAGTGGTGAAGAGGTTGTAATAATGCTGCTCTACCGCATTTGATGAGCTCAGGTGCAATTCCATCGTTACCAGGGGCCTTCCCATTCGCTAAGCGGTCGATTGCCCTATTGAGCTCATCAAGATTAGGGGGTGTATGACAAGGTATATGGAATAAAAAATATAAAATCTCTCAAAAATCAATAGGGACAGTCACATACCGCATGGTTCGTCATAAACTCAACGTGTTTGAAAGCGAAAACCTCAACAGATTCTGAGCGTGTGATTTCTTCGGGCAAAATATTCAAAGAGAAAAAAATTCTTACCGAGAAAAAAATTGCGACGAATATCCAATCGAGAATGCGGAATGCTTAAAGCCTTTGAACGTGTTCGTGTTCGAGTAAGGCCATTGGGATTTAGCAAGTGTTAAAGAGGATGGTTTTCAGTATGCAGGATTTTGAATGTAAATATGAGGTCACTACGTATCCGTCGTTGGGTAAAATCGTGTAGATTCAGTTTTAAAATTCGCTCTTTGAAAGGAAAATTTCTGTGCAGGGAGACCAACTTTGTCCCACTATGATCAAACCTGTCGAGCAGTTCGATTTCCTTCCTCGTCCATGGTGCCCAGGATTGGATGGAATATTTCACAACAGGATGTATATTCGTATTAATTAACCGTCATATTTCGCATTGGTATACCCTTTGCAGAAGAATAGACGTCACGACTGTAGTACTGCAAGGCGTTGTGCTCGGGCCTCTTATCCCTTCGGAGTACATGCATGATGTAACGGGGCATGGTTTACTGACACTTAATCGTCAGTCACTTAATCGTCAGTCACTTAATTTCCCGTTTGATAACTTTTGAAGAATGCAGAATACATTCAAATGAATTTATTTGGCAGAAGAGATATGCAATTGATTTTAAGAACGTCAATCTTTCCTGGCGCATATCTCAGCATACTTTTTCTTCTTTTTGATATGAACCCCAGCACTTGCTTGGAGAAATTAGGTCCTATGCTGTCGGCAATCCTTTCGCAAACCGTTAAGAAATGTCCACATGGTGGGACGTTGGAACATAAAACATGACGTCACTTGGGAGGGAAGGGAGAGTGCATGTTGGGTCTTTCTTTCTTTTAGTGTTTTGATGCCTGTTGAGTGTCCGCAAGATAGCACTTGTTGAGGTAATGCCATTGGAGTGCCTAACGTCAGACCGAATGTGACCGAAGTCCTTGAGACAGAGGGGGGTGGATCAATTTCTAACATTTTTTCCTTCATTTTAGCTACCGCTTTCTTCGCCAAACATTTTCCTCGTTGCACCCGTGATTGTGAAGTGCGAAATTACGTACGATATCATGGTTAAATTTAACTAATCTCGCTGTACACTTGTGTGTGACAAACTTACATCTCCAATTAATATTGCCATTATTTGATTGTTTCTCGAACCAAAATTCGTTTCCCATGTAAATTAATGTCCATCAAACTTTGATACTTGTATCATATTCAAGAGTCATTGCACACATTTATATTTCTTCTTATCTTAAATCTTATCTTAAATACCTTCCCTGGGGATCAAGTGACTGGGGATGAAGTAACCGGTCATGTTCTCCGTGACTCAAGAAGGATAAAGAACGTATGCAGCGAATCTATCACCGCTCAACAAAACCAATTTTTAACATCCAAAACAAGCCTTATAACGAAAGGATAGCTCACCTGAATTTGTTCGACTTCGGTATCGGCGAACCAGAGGAGACCTTATCTTACTTTACAAAACATTCCATACCCCAAAACATCCCTTACATGATTCATTCTCGCGAAATTATACGAGAAATTGTTGAACCAATGAATATGTGCTGGTGGTACCCCATTCTCGCCTGAACTGTAGAAGGTATTTTTATTCTGTACGTGTCTGTTTTACTGGAAATAGTTTACCTGCCACCGTTGCCCAATCCACTAGCTTGCATTACTTTAAAACGAAATTAGACGAATTTTTATTGAATTATTCGTTTCCCGAATATTTATGTACTATAATATGTACTGCTTATCTTGTTTTATACACGTACGTGTTATTTTTACCATCCTATGGTTATTGTTAAGCGTGTTGCTTTTTTGATCATTAAAAACCTTGCATTATGTTCAAGTAACTTGAACAATTACAAGAGATTTTTACGTGGACACGCGAGAATCTCCCTCGCGCGATTTCTTGCTGATGGTAACCCACTACCGTCGAAACTATCAATGATATGACTCTTTATCTTGTAACTAGTGATGGTGACCTTGGGATGATGGTAATTCTTTTGAGAATGTATGCTTAAAATCGATATATACGATCAACTTCCAAACTCAAACTTGTTCATTCAAAGTACGCGCCGGAAACCGAGACACCATTGCTAGCATATTAACAACTTTGCCGTTGTTTACCTCAGTCTGAACTTCGAAATGACAATCTGATTGTATTCGTGACCTGAAGATTGTTTGTTATGGTTAGTTTATAAAACATGATCACCAACGATGACACGTGGCAGAAAATACGTCGAGGACGAAAACATGCGTAGAAAATCTATTCGATCCCTTGGCTAGATCCAGTGCTTTGCTACTCTCATGGGCTGCGAGGTCAAGGGTGGTGGCGTATATTGTGGAGCGAGTTCTGGCCTGTGGATGCAAGTTTGAGCTTGTTTGATACGTTTCACACTCTGACATGCTTAACCTCCATCGTCATATATACATACAATTTAGGTCATGACCCAGATAATTAATTAGATGTAGGGTTCCTTTGGATCAATCATATATAGAATAGTGGCTTAAAAGAAACTGTCAAAGGAGATGGAATTTGAATTATTAAACAGGTCATTGATCTGCATGTACCGAAGATCAGCGGAAGCTGGTTTCACTGACGACTCCAAACAGATCAAATCAATGATTAATTGGTGCTTTATAGTATACCGATGAATTTATAACAAGTTAATAGGTTTAGCGTGCATGATTAATGATAGAAAAGGCAAATGGAAATCCAACGAAAAAGAGGATGCAAGGATTCAAGTCGCTCCCAAATGAACTCGAGTTTAAAAGAGCATCCAGGCATTTGTACAAGCTATCTAGTTCAGAACAAACAGTAACCAAAGGTTTTCGTAGAACTTCTATTTTTTTGGCATAAATGTCATTCAAGTCCATGTGCAATTTTAGTTATAACCAGAACATGAGTTAGATATCTTGTGTATAATGTGATTCTCAACCACTTAAATTTGAGGATTTTTGTGTTTAATTTATAAACCACTCAAAGTGGTCTTGCGATCAGGACATACGACTATTGTTCCGACACAGAAAAGGAAGACCAATGTAGATTATGAAGACGTTTAGGGTCTAAGATGTGACACTAAACTGCAACATTAGTAGAACACAAGATAGGGTAACGCCACAGTTTTATTTAGACAGGTATCAAACAAGGGATCTCCCTGGTTCTATGACCTCCGTTGGTCAATGTAAACCTTTGTGGTTTTTTGAACTGTTTTCTGAGTTTGAGTCTTCAGTGTCGCTACATGGCAATTCTTCAGCCTGCGTTTCTGAGGCTGTCTTCAATGTGTTTATTCTGACGCCACTGTGGATAATTTTCCTGTGTAGTCGCCAAGCCTTTCTGACGAAGTCTGACATGCCACTTGTGGTTCGCAAGTGCGCGATGATCTCAGGCTTCATAACCTTCTAAAGTAATATACGGACCGATGCGATGGTGAAAATCTTTCTCTCTCTCTAATAGCATATCAAAATGATTCCTTATAATAAAGTCGAATCATTAGGAACAAGACATATGGGGCCGAATGGATAACATTTTGGTCGCTCCGCCACTTTAATTTAGACACTGATTGTTTTCGCCACTTCTGGTAAGCACGATTAATTTTCTTCTTTGTTCCATACCCGTGTTAAAATGACAGAAAGTTTAAGCCAGAAAAGTAATCATCAAGAAAACCTGCATGTTCGGCTTTAAATTATTGATCGCCAAGTGATAGCGACGCAAGTTATAGGAATATCATGGGATTTGGGATTGGCGGATTACATGTACTTGATAGAATTTAGAATCGGGCTTACGGCATGAAGTTTAATTCGTTCTATATAGCTACTCATTTTTTATTCATCGCATTACACTTTCTTAACAGATGTATTCGTTTATCGATGTTAATGGCACCCTTACCGAATGCCCAAAATGACTCGGTACAATCCCACTGGAGTAATCATATTCTTTTAGGCTAGAAAATCAATCACTTTTTAATTGTTGTTGTTGGTCTCCTTCGGTCGATGTCGACCATGGATGTACATCACAATCGCATGTTCTACAGCTTTTTGAATGACTAAGCAGTCCGATTCGGGAGGAACAATCTCTCCCGCAGCGCTGGCAACAAAAGTCAGAACTCGGTTGTATAGCATCAGTTGCACGCCGGTGGCGTGATCTGAGTTCAGCAGCCAAGAGCTGTATCTGCTCCTTCGCAGCTTGCAGATGACGCTTTACACAATACCTCCAATATGAGCGGTCAAGAGCATGTTCTTCCCAAATCGCCGGGTCAATACCAAGAGCTTTCATATCGCTTTTGCAAACGGTCTGCCCAATGGTCGACTTCCTAATTGCAACTCACCACAGAGTAGATCTTTCGGAATACGACAATTTTCCATTCTGTAGACATGACCAAGCCACCGCAGGCAGCGCTGTCGCAATAGGGTGAACATGCTCTGTAGACCAGCTTTTGAAAGCACTTCAGCGTTAGTCACTCTGTCCATCCACGATATGTTCAAGATACGACGGATGTTTCGTAGATGGAAAGCACTCAGCATCCGTTCGTGACTTGCGTGGGTGGTCTAGGTTTCACTGCACCCTTTAATTAGTAGTTTGATTATCAACCACCAAAAATTAAAAGGTAGAAATGATTGGTGCAGGCACTACCTATAAATTAGACAAATAATTGTAATCCCGTTCAAAATAGCTAACACGATCAATTACGTGTGAACGAAATGGACATGTTGCAATTATTTATTTGCAAAACTACGCAATGTAATTGCGGGGGACAGGGATTTTGTAAATTATTTTTGCATTTCAATCCGCAATGTTAAAACATATAATAACATGGTAAAATTTTAACATATGCATTGTAAAACTTCATGGTTTAAATCGTAACTAATATATATAATATATATATATATATATATCTATATATGATATATATATATATATATTATATAATACTACAATCTCAGTACTATGCCACCCGTTGGAACCGAGCAAGAGTGGCATAGTAGCGAGAGTGGCATAGTAACGAGGTTTTGTAAAAACGGCTTTATTTTCTCAAGTCCATCATTTATTTGCTCAATCGATCAATCCAAAGCTCCCAGAAATCGTCGGCTGACGCAACTTCTTTCGTCGGATCTCGTTCATCTCGTTGTCTAGCCGATCACACGCTTGCATCAGTCTCGTCCAGGTTGAAGACATCACCTGAAGAGAACTGCCTGAGTAAGGGCCGGAGAACCTGCTGCTGCCAATCAATAAGGGATTGGGACTCCACCGCTCCAGCTTCGCCCTGCACTGTCTTGAACGTGACGCCATTGAGCTTCTTGAAGCTGTCTAATCAACCGTCGCTCGCCATGAAGTCTGGGATGTGCATCAGCTCGGCCAGTTTTCATCGCCTTCTCCTTGATCAGATGGCCGCTGACAGGCAGATTCAGTCCTCTTGCTTGCTTCAGCCACAACAGCACTCCCTCCTCAAACTTCGGGTCGTGAGGCTGCGTCAGCTTCACGCGCTTCGATGGAACTCCGGCTTTGATGACAGCTTCAATTGCATCCTTCTTGCTGAGAATGCCCTTCACGGTGGTTATCTTAACTTCGACGCTCCATTTCTTGCTAATCTCCCTCGCCAACTTGGACTGATTCGGCTCCTTCTTCGCAGCATCGATGATCTCGAACTTCTCTTTCAGCGTAAAGTCGGTTCGCTTGCGTTTCTGAGCTGACATTATGGGCTGAATAGTTTGAAAAATAACGATGTCACTGTTGTGAGTGTCCGCTTGTGCGCGCGCTTTCGTGGGTCTATCTATCGATACTTGAAGAAAGAGTAGGAAAGAGGATTGTCGTTGTGCGTGAGGTGATTGGCTTGTTGTAGCTGACGTCAGGGAGAAACATCGCGTGTTTGACCTTGAAACCGGCTGACTATATGCGTCAAATGCGCAAAAATGCACTTGTTAATAGTCACAGAATAGTGGCATAGTAACGAGAGTAGGGAGTGGCATAGTAAATTTATTTTGTATTGAATTTTGTCGGGACCGAGCCAAAGTGGCATAGTAGCGAGAGTGGCATAGTAACGAGGTGGCATAGTACCGAGATTTGAGTGTATATATATATGAACGAACACACTATGATTTCCCAAATAAATTCCTTCTTTGTAAGCCTATTTAAAACATTCGTACAACGAATCTCGCCTATTACGAACACTGTACACGTTCCCGACGGCTGTTTGTTCAATAAAGTTCATGCATACAACGAAGTCGCTTTGTCTTGCCTTTAATCCACAACGCTCCGTCAAGAGTGGCCTGCAGTGCGTTAAGAATAGAACTGACACAGCTTGGCGAGACACAGGCAGCCTGGTCTACAGTGTGCTAACTGACTCGCACGCACGCACAAGAAAATCACGTGAATTGTCTGTGACTGGTAGCTCCGTCTGTGAAAGATGCCAGACGTGCTCTTGATCTCTGCAGGAGATTTTTAGGATAGAAGAGACGTCGAAAGAGAACTTGAATTTGTGGAGAGAGAGATCGAGGCAGTGGCGAAGTTAAAACTTAAAAAAAGAGTATCGCCAGCTACTTCAGGAAAACGTGAGATTGGACTGCCAGTGTGTGTGCAAGATGATTTTATTACTTCGTTTTATAATAAATTTACTATTAATAACATGAACTTGAATTTAATGTTGTGATCTGTGTGCTGTGGCATCATCTATTCATCAAATGGATTACACGCATGCAGAAAGACACAAAGGTAAGACATTCTTCACTTGTTTACACGTGTACAGAAAAACGGCGGTAAAATTACGTCTGACAATGCGGTTTACTTACAACGTACATTTTACTCTCTCCCCAGCGATTCGTTGTACCCGGGTTCCACTGTATAGACAAAGCTTTATTCGAAATTTCAGCTTTAGAAGAAAACAGATTCTGTACAAATTACACAAGAAAATGTTCACGGAAAGCGTACATATAATATCAACCAGACCGTATATAATATAATATCAACTTCAACCATAATTGTTTAATAATTTGTTCCTTTAAAAAAAGCTTTTGATGTAAATGGAAGCAAATATGAAGGAGGTAATATGATCTACTTTAATCAAGTCATTCAAGATGCTTTGTCACGGCGTGAAAGTAACTATGAAAATTTTACCCATAAGTCATGCGAACTACTAAATTTCGTCAGATAACTATCAATCGTCAATAGTCAACTGCGAACGCTGAACTTCATGTAATTTGCCAACGGAAACCAATCGGTTTCTCACGTGTGTACGGGACGGGTTGTGTGGACGCATAAATTTATGCTTTCATACGTTTGCATTTATTTCCTCATTCGTTAGTCTGAGCTGGACGGTTCACATATCATTTAACTCGTCTCAATTTGCAACTTCGAGAATCCTTGAAAATTCAATTTTTAACCCAAATATACCTACGCGTGCAATATCCCTGGGGATTGATAGCGTTCCAGTTCAAATACTGTTTAAAAAATCATATCATTTAGAATCGACCGATAGTTTTTTCAACTCTGTCAGATGGAAATTCGTTGAACCGCATCACCTTTATTCAAACTCGTTCGCTTTTTAACTCTTGGATCGCGCCACACCGATCCAACGCATTCACTCCACCGGCAACTATCGATCGATAAACAAATGTATCGCCAAGTACACTGACTTATCATTAACTGGATTGTAATAATTACACGAAGGATGACCTCGATGTCCCCCAGGCCTTCACGCCTGGAGTTATGAGGTATATACAATAAAAAGAAGAAAAGGGAAACTCATGTAGTGTAAATCGTATCAAAATATGGGTTCTCTCTCAAGTATTTGTCCAAATTAGCTTTAAAAATATCCAGGTTGGTTGAGCGTGTACCAGTGGAGGGGAGGGTGTTCCATGTGAAACTTACACGTACAGCATACGAATAGCTTTGACAGTTCAGTCTTGAAGTCGGAATAAGCACTGTAAGTTCATGTTTTCAAAATCTTGCATACTGAAAACCATCCCCTTCAACACTTGCCAAAGTCCAATGGCCTTACTCGAACACGAAAACCCTCAAAGGATTTAAGCATTCCACATTCTCGTTTGGATATTCGTCACGGTAAGAGTTTATTTTACTTGAAACATTTTGTCGGAAGAAATCACGTGCTCGGAATCTGTTGCGGTTTTCGCATCTAAACTCGATGAGTATATGACGAACCACGCGATACGTGAACATGGATGTACATCACAATCGCATGAATTTTCGTGTTCTATAGCTTTTTCAATGACTACACAGTCCGATTAGAGAGGACCAATCTCTCCCGCAGCGCTTGCTACAAGTCAAAACTCGGTTGTAGGGCGTCAGTTGCACGCCAACGGAGTGATCTGCGTTCAGCAGCCAAGAGCTGTATCTGCTCCTCCCCAGCTTGCAGATGACGCTTTACACAATGCCTCCAATGTGAGCGGTCAAGAGCAAGTTCTTCCCAACTCCCGGGGTCAATGTCATGAGCTTTTGTATCTCTTTTGCAAACGTCTTTGTACCGCAAGTGTGGTCTGCCCAATGGTCGACTCACCATAGAGTAGATCTTTCGGAATACGACCATCTACCATTCTGTAGACATGACCAAGCCACCACAGGCGGCGCTGTCGCAATAGGGTGAACATGCTCTGTAGACCAGCTTTGGAAAGCACTTCAGCGTTAGTCACTCTGTCCATCCACGATATGTTCAAGATACGACGGATGCTTCGTAGATGGAAAGCATTCAGCTTCCCTTCGTGTATGGCGTGGGTGGTCCGGGTATCACTGCCGTAGAGTAAAGCATTTAGTGCGCAAGCGCTGTATACCATCATCCTTGTCTTTACAGCTTACGGTTACCCCAAACACGAGAGTTCAATCGGGACAGAATGACAGCTGCTCTGCCAATCCGCTTATCAATCTCCGTGTCTAGCGAGAGGTTATCCGCAATGGTTGAACCAAGGTATGTAAAATGATGTACGGATTCGAACTGATAGTTTCCAACAGTGATGATGGGGGGCGATACATTCCCTCGACCAAGAACTTTGGTCTTGCTAATGATGATTGTTAGCCCAAAGTCTATTAGCGACTGGAGGTGCTCTTGGGAGTGATCAATAAAGGCTGCATCGTCGGCAAACAGCAGGTCAAGTATTAGCACATTTCGTTCCTTGGTTTGTGCTCTCAACCGATTCATGTTGAAAAGCTTGCTGTCACTTCGCGCGCATATAATGGCATATACTGTTCCCGACACTTTTCTTGAAGTTGTCTCAAGGATAGGATCATGTCAACAGTTGATCTTCTCTTGCGAAAGCCACATTGCGATTCGGAGTAAATTCTATAAACTAAAACTTGTAGCCGGATCTGTAACACTTTAGAATGTAACTGTTCCTATTGATTTTTGAGAGCTTTTATATTTTTACACCGTAAACCTCGTCATTCTACGGTTATTGTTACGCTTACTGCTCTTTCTATAATAAAACTTTCTGAGCTCCTACTTCATTCTACGTTGCTTCGCTCGCACGTCACGCGACGAAAAAGGCCCATGGATGATATCATCTAATCGTGGCGATGAAAACTAGATTATTTTCGCATCAGAAATGCATAGATTACCCTTGCGGCAAACGGAACCAGTTGCATCTGGATTTTTCCACTGATCCTGGTCATTCCCACGAGACGTGACACACTGCAGGCTGTTTAGCGGTAAGATCAAATCAGTGGTGGGGTGTTGATTACTACTTAATCATGTTCCCTGTCCTGACTATCACCCCTGGTCTGACGAAGCTTCTGTGTCAGAAGTGAAACGTTACCCCAGGACGTCAGAATCCGCATGCGCCTATAAACCACTCTTGAAAAAGGTTGGCACGACCAACCTTATCAATCGCATACGCGTAGATGGGGTGAAACCAATAACGATGAACAAAAATGATCGTTTGCGTGCATTTCCATCACAAACACACCTCGGTCGGTTTCGTGATGTTTGCACTCATCAGTTCAGGACAGTACGTCCAGAATCCGCATAGTGATATTGTAAGGTCTGCTGTGGCCACCCGATGCATGCAAACGCTCAAAAACACGTACAAGATATTAAGAGCAAGGGAAATCAAAATATTTGTTTTTGCGATGGAACTGCGAAGGCATCACACGGCTTTAACGGATTTAGAATTGTGGTGTGTAACTAACACCGTTCTAAATGGATTTGCCACCGACAATGAGCTGCATGTGAAAAGACGCTGGAGCCATATCTGATTTTCACCCCATATCATTATCGGCCTAGGCAAGCTTATGGTATCTTACACTATGGCTGCGCGGCACCTAGCCTGGATCAGTCTTCTGACTACACAATAAATACAGGAGCATTATAATTTCAAACGTCGCAAAATGTTCATTAGCGATGACGCGTAACAATGTCATCGCGCCGGCTTTTCATGCTCACCGATTATGAACAAACAGCGACCGGGTGTAACGAGTTCGATGATGATCAGAAAGTGAAAACACCCAAAGCACAATCGGAACATTTTATCACCACAATAATCAGAAGTAAATACAAATATACAAAATCGCGGGGGTAACGACAAAGAAACATTCACACTAACAATTATCTGGGTTCGCAAATTTACAGAGCTACACTCAAATCGAACGCTTGTCATGGCTACTTCCACCAGCAACTTGTTTTCCCGTACGGCGAGCAAGTTTTTCCTCGAGTTGACGAGAAATTTCACAGGCACAATCGTGTAAACGACTTCCGGGCCGATTTACGTGTTGCCAATGATTTAATAATAACCTGTGTAAATGGAAAAGTTGGTTGCAAAAAGCCAGTTGTAAGGTCAGTTTTTACACGAAGGAATTCATTGTCACACAATAGATAACGAAATAATTAATATGGAATAAAACGAGAATGATATAAAGTCGAATTTTAATTTCTGAACACGGGTAAACCGTTACTATTTTCCAGCGGTACAGATAAGCATGGGTGTGCGATATACCCAAGTATGGTTTCGAACAACGTACCGAAGCTTCCGGTGGTGCAATGACATTCTGTTGTAAGGGTAAACATATCACATATACAGTATACTTGACTCACGTGGCGTATTCGCTAAAGACTGACAAACCCAATGAGTTGATGCGATACTTACGATAGCGGGCACTTATGCACAGATAAACACAAAAGCGTGAACATAAAAAACAGCCCACGAGCTCAGATGTATGCGGGGCAGGAAAACTGATAGGTAAAATGATTTTAAGAGGCCCGAAGGTGACATGGATGAAAATTGAAACAGATACCCGTTAAAATATAGTTAACCACGTGGCACGTTGGCATTCATTCAATTCACTATATGTAAGCCATGACCCCCTAGTTTGCAATACACCAATATCACAGAAGGCATTCGCTATGTGGCAATGGAAAAATAAGAAGACATCCAGTGTAAGTCGATTTCAAAATATTTACCGATAAATTTGATCCAGTGAGTTCAAGAGAAACTCTGAATCGCCACGCTAGTTTACATGACCCAAAGTTGGTTTGTCTATGCAGGGACAGTAAACACGAGGTGTCGTAAACAAAACAGTTAGCCACCAGATGGCGCGCAAGCAATGGATTTTCAAAATGCTCCGGTTTCATTTACAAAAGAGAATACCTTCTGGTTCAGAATTACATCGCAACCGTTTGAGAAATAAACAAAGGTTATTTCCGAGACAACATGACGGTCATTCCACAATCTGATATGGCGTCGCTCGATTTTATTACTGTTCCAAAGGCAACCGATTACGTGAACATTCACATGTTTACAAAAAGGCCACAATACAGAAAGAAACTAGTTACACGTACGGGTGTGTTGGGAATAGGGATAAGTCGAACAGAAGAAACACACGCGAAGCTCATAATCGAAAAATATAGTCAATGACAAGGGGAACTTTGAAAAATAATTGGTTCAGAGAACTGCAAGCATTGGAAAGTCAAATGTAAATATTGAATTCTAATCACCTTAACTGATCGATAGCTTGACGAGGTCCACCAGGAAAGCTTTGTCTGGAGAGCAAATCACGTAGCCCGTTCAAATCCCAAGCATACATGTCAGAGGAAGATAAATCAGAGTTGTAGGAACTCTTCGCTCGGACAGACATTCTGGTACTGTGACGAATATGAGGCGAACCGGGTTCCCTCGATTGACGTCCGTCATTGGGGCTTTCCGTAGTAGCAGTGCGGCCTAGGCCACAACGAAGTAGAGGCCGTGCGGAACTAGAACTACACAACTCATCGAACAGCTGTTCAACGGATTGTTGATCGAACGTGAAGCTGGCTGAAGTTTCACTCGTATTGGAATGTGAATCCGTGCAATGATTCGAGTAGGCCGAGTTGATTATCATTGTAGACGCGTCGCAGGGCGATAGAATGACAGACGCCTTTTTCACTGGAATGCAGAATGGAACAAACGAAAAGAACTTAGTAACGAAAGTGAAGATTATCGCTCAAACAGCCGAGCACATTGATATGGCAGAAAACTTAAAGGCAGTGAAAGCAGTCACTGTTAGACTTTGACCGAAATACCAATGAAATCGCAAGTCTGTAGCCAGGCGGTGTCGTACAGGTAGGATGAGATACCACATGTTGCCAATGGCAAGAAAGGCATGCGAGAGACAGGATAATGCGAGCGAGAATACAACAGATCAACAGTAATCCATTTAGCATGTTGTCATCTATGCAGTACATAAATCCCACATAATTGAACAACAGTATCAGAACAGCGACAACGACGATGTCTAGATAAAGATACAACAATTGCAGTGTGCACTGGACGATCATAGGAGAGAAAAGGGTGAGATGAAGCATCGCATTCCATTTGAAAGATAGCCAACGTAATCAAATGCTGCAGCGCCATCCTCGATGTTTAACTGTTATATAACCACAATTAGAAATGTACGTATGGATGCATTGGCTCACAAGCCCGATGATGACCAAAGGCCACACAATCATAGAATGCACGTGGGCTAACATACTGTCGGGTTGCAGAGGCCTAAACAGATATATGAAAATATAAATGGCAGTGGGACTCCAGCGTGTTTCCATTTGCAACTCACTAACGGTAACAAATTAGCAATCGATTGGAATATGTTTGGGACCGATCGTGCATTCAGAATGCAAGGAAATTTGAGTGCAATCGGTTAGAGTCGTTTTTGGGTAACGTTTCACTTCATGTTCCCTGTCCTGACTATCACCCTTGGTCTGACGAAGCTTCTGTGTCAGAAGTGAAACGTTACCCATAGTGTTAGCTGTATACGGCACCGAAGTGCTGCACCGTTGCACATCAGTGAAGTGTCGATAAAAATACATACTTAAAAGTGGATGGGTTTAGAAAATCTTTATTGAGATATTCCGTAACTTTACTATACAACAGTACAATAAACATTTTGTGGAGTGAATTAAAGTGCAGTGTGAACTCACAAAAGGGCAAACGCACGACCACTTCGTCATCCACATCCAGACCATGTTCGCTGAAAACAAACGTCTCACCGAGCAAGCGTTCGTGAGGTTGCGCCAACTCAACATCTCTTTCTGGAGAGAGACTATCACTTTCACCGGATCGATTTGGATCAAGCGAGTTCTCATCCGAAATCTTATTCGTTCGGCTTGACCGGCGCGATGCAATACTCAGTCGCGGAGTGTTTTGTGACGTGGATAAGCGACGTTTGACGATACTCGGACGAGTGCGTCGCTTTGGCCGACCTCTCTTGCTACGACGAGGGGAAACTGGCTCTTGGTCACATCGCTTGATCTTTTTGACCACTGGTTCGTCACACACCTTAAACAGTGGAAGTGGAAAAAAACGTGAGAAAAATTTCCGATATAATTCATCAGTTAAATTAGTAATGATGCTAGGACTGAAAGGAGTGAGCAATATTCATGTTCCGATCACACATGAGAATGAGGAACACTACCAGAGAATGGGAGATGGATAAAAGTATGGCCAGCTCAAGCGGGAAGGCGATCAACCCAAAAGTTGAGGTTTCGAAGCCACGATTAGAGGATCATTAGGACGGGAAACGATTATTTATGCTGCACTTATCTCGACTGCGAGTGGTTCGAAGACGTTCGGGCCAGCGATGTGCATATCAACAAGATTTCTAAGAATTTACTCAAATACGTCGTGTGAAACCGTATGAAATCCCCCGTATCAGTGAAGATTCCACACGAATTCTTCAAATGCAGCAATAAAGTAGAAGAATTCGGTTAACTGCGTATGCAAACTATGAGATGGATATGCTTGTGAAAAACCCCGACAATTTGCAATCGAAAATCTCTAAGAGGACCGTTACAACATCGTCAAACTAAGTATGGTGATGTAGAGGGTGGAACATATAACGGATGAAACGACTAGAAGGAAGCTGCTACAACTCATCATGTGAAGTGCATGTGAGGCGCCGGAGGGCTTGTCAAGAAATTCGTTGTTAAACGGTCGCCAAATCGATAGCAATGAACACGTGTAAAATAAGTAAATCTAAATCTTTTATATAGTTTTGCGATTTTAAGGGCAGGGGATTTTTGGTATATAGTGTTTTCTGAAATAACTTATAACTGGCGAGTCGAGAAATGCATAAGGATAACAGAAGTGATATCTTAAAGACCACTTTATGTTTGTTTGAGTGTAACTTCTTTGCAGACCCAGGTGTAGAAGCGACCAGACAGCAGGTACAGGGCGCTCTGGCAAACAACGTTGAGAGTTACGAGCAGAAAAGGACGGAGAACCTCAGTGCTCCAGTTTTTTACAGAAGCTCATACATGTGATACTACCTACTTCAAAGACACTGAAACACCTAAATTGCATCTCGACTGAAGTAAACCCAATGCTTCAGTTAGTCTTTCTGTTACCAATACGTTGAATTCACTAGACTAAACGCTTAATCAAATTCGATAGGCGAAATCTGGGTAGAACGAACCCGATTTGACAACAGTAATAATTACGTACTTCCCATGTTTAGATAACACATCAAATGGAGGGAGAATTACAAAGCAAACTTACCTTGCGGTCCTCTTTGGAATGCTCTGAAGAAACGGAAGCTGTATCCTCATCACCTGTAAGCTGATCGGTCAGACCACAATCATTAGCATCAGAGTTCACACCCAAGACCGAACGACAAGAATGGCACAAATATAAACTGCCACCCAAACTCTCCATTCGCGCCGCGACGATACTGGACAGCGAACTATACGCGCTGTAATAGCCAGTCATGTCCGAGCGAGCATCAACCGATTCGCCAGTCGAGGAAGTAACTTTGCTACGAGCCCGACTTTTCGAACGCCTTGGACGTGAATAGACGTTGATCATGCAATCCAAATGGAACGGTGCAGAACAACCAGAGCACGTGGCCAAGGGAGTATGGGGATCGGCGTTCGGACCTTTGGGGGGAGACGTGGCTGCGAGTTTTCCAGCGTCCGACAGTGTCGATGGTAGATCGGGTGCGCCTCTGTAGAATGTTTTGTTGAAATAATAGGGTTACGGCCGCTAGAGTAAAGAACTTTAGTTTTGACCACAAGCAAAATGGGCAGCATGTGAGCCAGGCAATGTGCGATGCGATCTTTCAAATATCATAAAATGCGATGATGGAGAATGGTGCCAGTTAATCAGGAAACAGTCCCCAAAACAGATCAACCAAAGGTATTTTTGGGTAGCGACAGTCGAAGGGTTGAGAACACGTGCTTTTTACTAAAAGGTTCGGTTGTATCTGTAATTGCACTGCTACTGGCCCGCTTGTGGGTTAGATAGAACACAACCGTAAGTGAACTGATGTATTGACGGAAAGAAAGAATAACACGAAGTCTGTACAGTGGATGATAATCACATTATACACCTACGATCGACATTGATCGATGCTCGATCGATAGTTCGTCCACTGTTTATACTACAGGTTCTCAGATCAAATCCAAACGCGGTTGGGCACCTTTAGAAAACAACATGTGTTCACCACTGATTCTCAACATAGAAAGGTGTAAAATGGGTCTCGATAACAATAGGAATAAAGGCACCGACGAGCACCCTACCAGCAAATGAATTATCAAATGTGAAACCAAAGCATTGGCTCTATGTTTCTAGTAGAATTGTACTGAAAACATCTCATTAATCATGAACTCGAGTTTTGTAGGTCACAACATAACGTGCTGGACAATGCTACTGGTGAAAAGTTTCTTGGGAAAATTATACTTGGAAACAAAACCCCAAATTTATTTTCAAACGAATCACGGACCTCCTGCAAGTAGAGATTGTCTATCCTAATTGAGCTCATCATCGTTATCGAAGACACCACATCGCGGCAGCACGTAAGTGGTAAATGAATGGTCAAGTGAAGGTCGATCCTACTTGACGCATTAACGTAGCAAACGCAGATATGTATGGTATGGCATGGTATGAAAGCACAAGCCGGATCCAGGCAAAGTGCCACAGCCACAGACTGCACGTGGGCCAAGATACTGTCAGGTTGCCCAGGCCTAGACAGATATGAGGGGGAAATAGAAATGGTAGTGAGACTCCAGCGTGTTTCAGTATGAACCTCACTACCGGTGGCCAATCAATTCAGCTTGGACGGGATACGTACGCCACGAATGAACATGCATTCGACACAGATTCGTAAATCAGTCGAGCGATAGATAACTTCCATGTAAATTTTACTCCTATATATATTAACGCACATTTTCACCAACCCACTTGATAAAATTAATCAACCAATCCAAGAAAACGCAGAAATCACAGTGTCGGGAAGACGGTATGACGGTTTTGGGACATTGCTAGATGAAGGTGTTTTAAATGGAACTCCTTTGGATTTTACAGTCAACAAATTCCCAATGCAATTGGAATACATATAGACTAAGGAAGCGAAACTTACCCACAAGCTGTACAGCAAACATCCAGCGGATAAAACTTTACATTCGGCTCACTCGTTTGAGATCGCTTTCTACGCAATGGGGCGCGCCTCAGACTACGCTCCAAAGCACGTGCGAGCAGGTGTAGTTCGGAGCAGCTACGAGCCGCTTGAACCGCCGCGCACCAGCGTTGCCAGCCGGTCATCATGGAGAACTGCGCGGAGCCAATATTCGGCTTTGTAGTATCAACGGACGGTGGAACGCCACGAACGGTTTTGTTTTCATTCGCTAGAAAAAAAGAGGCATGGAGGATGAAAAACAACTATCCACACGAGCGGCGCGATTGCCGGTAAAAGAGACACGAATGCGAATCGACTTTGTTTAATTTATCCCAAGGTGACAAGATGCAGTTGTATGCATGTACATACTGCCAAGCACGGTGAAGCGGATTGCGATATCAGCAGGTGGCCCGAAAGTGGACAGAGATTATTAGTGAGATTGCAGTTCCTTAACATGGAGAACTTGACGTTGTATGGTGTATTCTGTCTAAAGGCACGGCACGATACTATCAAAAGAATGAAAAGCATTTGAACACTGACACACTGAAAAATTAGACCTACATGATGATTGGGCGCCTAACTACGAAACCGAGCACACAGAATAAAAGAATAAAATCGGATAGTTATGGGGAATAAACTTAATCGTGGAGCAGAATGCAATACATGCAGAAGTGTTTGACTTGTGAAGTTACCGGTGAGTACAGTAATGAGCTCTCAGATGCAACGTGAGAAAGACGGCTGTTTGGTGTCTTATGGTATCAGTTAATTCCTACATCTAGTCCTGAGTTCATATTGTAATGAAATGAATGAAATCACAAGCCATATCCAGTCACAGAAATTATTTCGAAATAACAAAAACATACCAATAGGTCCGATTAACGTATCAGGATCGATTGACTGGCCAAGTTGAAGCAACGCTTCTGCGAGTGTCTTTAGGCGCTCGTTAGGAAGAAGACCAACGGTGTACAAAAAGCGACAATTGTTGGCTACTTCTGGTTCAGCGTTGCTGGTGTAACAAATATGAAACAGAGATACAAATAACCCAAAAATTGATCAAGATCATAAACCATGGAACAAAAAATCAGAATAAGGCAAACCAAGCTTAAGAGTGAACTGTGGAAAATAAAATGAAACGCCATTGTTTAAATGATTGATAAGTGATGCAAGAGAATGTTGCAAAATATAATAGTATGGAGGATCTAATTCCCCACGGAAAATTGAACCCAGAAAGTATACTTTCGGGCGAACAGCAAATGCGGTACAAACGATCAAGGAGGAAGGATGACAATTGTTGAAAGAGATCCAACGTCAGAGTATTTTGAAAACACGTACGGAATTATCCTTACGGTGAAAAAGAGTTGGCGAACCAATAGTATGGTATGGTATGAAAGCCCAAGCCTGATCCAGGCAAAGTACCGCACAGTCAGACTGTGTGTGGGCCAATATAGTGTCAATTTGCCCAGGCTTAGACAGATATGAGAAAGAAAATAGAAATGGTAGTGAGACTCCAACAATAGTACGCAAATATGGAACAAGCGATTAATCCGACTCGGATAGGGCATACAGATTCTACCTTGTCGGTGTTTACTCATATAAAACATACTGGATGGCGAAAATAGATAACGACCCGGCATAGACATTGACCGGACAAATACAACAACTATCCAGAGAGCATTTCTTAGTAACGCGCGACTAGTAAAATTACCATCAGGCAAACCCAACAGCTACTTTGGGATGGTGACTTTACTAAACTGTCTTCTAATGAACCCAATGAAAGATGGTTGAATAAAATCTAGCAGATCACAAAGAATAAAAATTCCATAAAATCTGTGACCGAGTAACTATTTTGTGGAAAGATAATCGGTTGCGAGAAACGTTTTGAAATACAGCGAAAAGCAACACAAAGCAGAGGATTTGACGTTTGGTTTTCAACCGGCGGTCCAGGCTCGATCACCCTTGCAGTTGCATATTCCGGGAAACGTGCTTAACTCAGATTCGTGTCGTACCCAGATATAAAATGGCCACCACAAAAGTCTGGAAAATAACTGCGAGAGCTCTGCACTGTGTGCGACGGGTGAAATGTTGCCGCTCATCCAGATTCTTGCTGTAAACCCCGGATATAAGCACAGAGACCATGGGGCACAACTGTGTAATAAAGCTGAGTTGCAGTTGCACAATGCCTCACAGTTAATGAGCAAGGGTCCGAATTTCAGGACGTTTTCGAGAGATCGCTTATACATTGCTCCGAAAATTTCATCACATCGCTTGTGCACTACAGAGTCTAACAGAATCTTGGCCCACATGCAGTCTATGACTGTGCGGCGATTTGCCTGGATCAGGCTTATGATTTCATAGAGTGTAATTGAAACGCAGAGCTCATGCGACATACCCTTCTGCATTTTCGACCGTTGGGCGTTTGTTTAGCAAGAGTGACCGGACAAGGTTGGATTTATGCAAACGTCTCGCCAAGCGCCGAATCGCAATTTCGAGCCAACCAAGAAAGACCACTTGTGTTTCGGGTCTTTTGAAGCTTGATTGCTGATCAGGTGAGTCCTCAATCTAATGAAAAACAAACAAGAAACCGTGAGAAAGTTACAAGGAACGAGAATAGGTTCTTCCATGTATATCTGGAGAACCTAACGATTGCGGCCACGATGTGATGCTCACCTTAGTAGAGTGGATGGTATCGTAGCAAGAAACCGTCTCAATCAGAAGCGGGCGTAATTGGCCGATTATTTTGCGCAAACGAGCCTCTCGAATTCCACGGGCATTTAGACTGGATTCCAAACAATCCACCGCCCAAGTGGCACGATCTAACAAACTAGGTTCTGTCGTGGTTTCTTCGATACCATTTACAGAATTCCGTTTTGAGTCGATGTCATCTTGGACATCTTGTTTGATTGCCTGCATCTTGGAGAGTGGACAGTCACTAGAATTCAGGGGATTCACAATGTGCCACGTGGAACTGCAATTGGTGTTGTTTGCCAACAGCCGGGAATTACGGATTTCGCATTGCATGAATGCCGGATTCCTGGAATGCATCTGACGATCGTTGGGTTGAATACGCTCCTAAAAACGACAAAATGGAGAATTGCGAAGAAGCAAACAAACCTTGATCGCTGAAATTAAACCAAGTAAAACTTACCGGTCGAACCAGCATCCGTAATTGGTTTAAATCAACAGTGGCAGAACATAATGATGGTGGCAACTTGGAGACATATTTGAACGTAAGGTGTTCACGTGACGATTGATGAAAAGTGGCTGAAACGAACTCTCTCAAACGGCGAGCAGCAGACACCGGAGATATGACACCGAGCTCTTCCGCGAGTGATGGATGCAGAGAAGCTACTTGACGATTTAGGACCTTCCGGGGAGAAGCGATGTAATCGGATCGCCATCCAGCGTCTTCGATGAGAAGAGCAGGGATGGAGAGTAGAATCCAATAACGCCTGAAGATTATCAAGGGGCGTTGCAGGTTTCAACAATCGATTCAAGGTGAGAACAGAAAGAAGCAGCGGTCTACGTTCTAGAAACTCCAGAATTATGTGCTAGAGCACTGCTTATTTAAATATGATAAGTGTGCTCTCCTAATGATTTCGCTTTTATCTATAAAGTACCAATTGATCAAACGCCGATCTAAAGATAAAACGGAGAACACTTAATGAATGACGGAAAAGCATACAAATGAATATTCGGAGAACACTTAAATTGTTGTTACCGCAATTAGCACGAGACCGGTCGTGGGGTGTGCGTGATGGAAATGCATGCAAATGAGAATATTTATTCTGAAATAATGTTTTGTTTTATTGCAAAATTTAAGCCTAGGCGGAAAACCTAGCTTTTAATTAAAAATGACCTATCTGTTCAATGTATTGTGGTGCTCACATCCCCATCCCTTACACACCACTACCGGTTTCTGGCTGTTTGCCGTCATCAGGTGGAGACAGTAAGACCAGGTTCAGTGAGTCTTGACACAGTGTTTGTAATAAACCAAGTTATACTTGTATGCCACTGTAGTATAGGGTTTTTATAAAGAACTACGATGTTTAAATACAGAATCACAAAGTGATTCTTGGCCAAGCCGCTCGAGGCGCTTACAACAGACCAATGCATTATGGCGCTCACATCCCCATCTCCATCATCTACACACCACAACCAGTTTCTGATGTAGTGGATGTATTATGCATGATATGAAAGCACAAGCCTGATCCAGGCAAAGTGCCGCACAGTCAGAGACCGCACATGGGCTGAGATACTGCCAGGTTGACCAGACCAAGACTGATATAATGAATATAGTGGATGTAGTGGTGTGCAAGGGGTGAGCACCACAATACATTGTTCTTTTCTGAACGCCTAGAGCACTTGGTCGGGAATCACTTTGCGATTCTGTGTTTGACCTAACTGTTCATTTAAGTGGATCCAAACGAGTCAACAACTATTTCGTTGTTAAAAACAGTCAGACGAGACGAAGCAAATGAGAGAGAGACGAGAATCCAACGAACCTGTGAAAACGATCCAAACCAAGAGGAAGCATGCTACACCTTCGCGATACTTCGAGGATGGACCTTCGCAGATGATAGGCATCCGATTCGGTATTCGAAAGCTTTTTCGTTTCACTTGGACCAAGTCCGTTGGAACTGGGTTCGGGTTTAACGTGACTGCAAGGAGAAAACACTTTATGCGAATGGGGGCATACGATTTACAGTTGAGAAGCCCACATTTAATCAGACAAGTACCCACTACAGCGAGTTTAGTTATACCATGTCCAATAAACCTGTCTCTGTATTACAATTATTCATCGTGCACCTCAACTTAACGTAGAGGAAGGAGGAGTCAATATCCTTCAGTTTCAAAGATGGGATGGCGGTAAACAGTCATCTAAGACGTATGATCACACGGGCGTTAACTTCGAAAGTTCACGCAAGTACATGGTCTGAGACATCGTCAGGTTGCCCAGGCGTATAGGAAAGGGACAGCCGTGACACCGAAACTCCAGCATGTTCTCGCATGTAGCTCAGTACCGGGATAAATAAATTTGGCACGGTGCTGACAGTGCAGTACAAAAGTACACATCAGTTCGGTGACATACAATGGGATATATGCAAAACCTGAAGAGTAGAAGGAAATTAATAAACAAAAGAATATCGACACGATCAACAAATACGAAAAAACATACTACACCTCTTGCAAAAGTAGTAAGCAAAAATTAATTATCATGATAAGTCACGTAAATGCGATACCGGTGACTATACAGGAATGCTTGTACATATTGTACGTATGCATGTATGTATGAAAGCACAAGTCTGATCCAGACAAAGTGCCGCAGTCATAAACTGCATGTGGGGTAAGATACTGTTAAGTAGCTCAATGAAAAGAGAATTGGAAAAGGTTAAGGAATGAATGAGGTGAATGAGGTTCATACCCAGATGTTCCACAAGTGGTTTCATTCGCTTTTTGATCTTGAGTAGCATTATTCTCTGAATGTAGTTGAGGAGTGGACGTGTTGCGATTGATGTTGTCTAGCGTCGTGCTTTGCATCGTTTGTGTGAATCCCAAATTTCGCAATTTGTTGCGGAGTGCGCGTTGATTTTCGAAATTTTTATCATAAATCTCACGCATACATGGAAAAAGTAGCAATTGATCCATGAGGCAGGTGAGAAATTCAAGTTTATCCTCAACATTTAATTCGTAGATTGAAGCTGACAAAGGTAGAAAAAAAACAATAAAAATACAACGAACAGAGCACCCCGTGTTGTGGCGGTGATCAAGTTGGAAAAGAATGTGTAGGATATTTACGAGTTCTTAATCTTACACAACCGGGCATGCAAAAGTATGAAAAGTGAGATAGACAAATGACCGCCCACAGGAGCTTGATTGCTTTTGTTTAAGCATGGCATGAAAGCACAAGCCTGATCCAGGCAAAGTGCCGCACAGTCAGAGATTGCATGTGGGCGATATTACTGTCAGGTTGCCCAGGCCTAGACAGATATGAGAAATAGAGAATAAAGATGGTAGTGAGAATTCGATAATACTACAATTTATACATACCAGGTGGAAACGTCATCGAAAATCTACAATATGGCAATCTCACAATCCACGTGCAAGCAGTGGTTGTACGACATTTTACCTGGTTCGATTCTAAAGTCTTCATAATTACACACGCAATACTCCAATGAAAGGAAAAGCGTTTATTTAGAAAAATCAAGGATAATAAGATTCACGAGGCATAAATAAATCAGAGCAATCACCTGCATCAAGTTTTTCCAGCAACGCAGGATGTTCTCGTACGAGCATAACAGCTGGATCATCGAACGGGCGAGCACCACCCCAAATCTGGCTACGGAAACCACTGAACTTCGCGGCACAAACAAGAATGTGAAGTGAAAGTGCCTTAGACAACCCAGCTCTATCCAAGGGACACAGTGACGCTGATCCAGCATGGATCGCCAAAGTAGCAGCACGGGCATTGTGCTTGCGCATCCCAACCGTGCCAGCAACTTCATCGTCCTTTATACAGACCTCATTTGAATCGTCTGTCTTTGTGGTTGTTACAAACGGCGCTTTGTTACCAGGTTGACCACTTAGTGTTGAAGGTATGCCAACCAATTCGTTGAAGCGAGTCGCGGATCCAGCCAGACATAGCAACGGAACGATGGTTTCTCGACGCGAACCGGTCAAAAATTCATCGAACACTCCGCTGTACTCCGTGGACGGCCATAGATAGTAAGAGGAGAAATTAGCGCCAGCTTCTGCGGCAGCAACAGCAGCGGCGGATGCATAGGCAGAATTGATAACCGATGGCGGCAAAGGGCGGTTGTTCATTTTGGCCTAGAGTGTCACAAAAACAAACGTGAAGATTCAAAACGTTTAGTTACGTTAAGACGAGCTGACAACACCTTATCAGCCAGTTGTATACTCGGAAACCTTTGAATAACATTGAATATGAAGATAAGTGACAGAAATGCATACCAGTGGAAATATGGTGCACCTACGAGGGTAAGACAAATCTGACCTTAATTGTTGAATGTGACTCCTTGATACGTAAAGATGAATCTTTTAACGAAAAAGGAAATAACAGATTTTAATCGGGACATATAAAATTTCATTGTTGCTTGATAACGCAATACCATACGAATGTAGTATTGCGTAAAACAAGTGTCTTCCAGGATAGAAGTCATTCGCAATAAAGAATGACAACCAGTAATTTAGTCACAACCGGAATATATGATAACCCGCGATAGAAGTAGACAAAAATAAGTAGAGGTACCTAAAAGGGAACAGGCATCTTTTCTTCCTCGCAAAGTTATGCGAACAAGTTGCGCAATGATGCAGCAACTACTTAACCTTCTTTGAAAACACGGTAGAACTCTTCAGGACCCGGCGATTTGTGCCACTTAAGAGATCGAAGTTCGCAGTGTATGTCTTTGACTTTAAGCTGGCTAACCATATGGATCATCATGAGATGATCTCGTCGATGTTGGCTCAAGGGTTCACATTTAACAACTGATTGAAGCACGGATTTCTAGGTGAAGAACGATTGAGTTCCCAGCTGGTTTTACTCGGAATTAAAGTCTTTGGGTCATGGGGATTTATGAGTCGGAAAACCTCACACTCGTTGTACATAGCGCGCGTTCTTCTCACTAAGACTATCGGTTACCCCTGGGCCGTCGTGCAGTACTTCTGCGCTGTACGGCTAACATCGTGCTAGATTGATTGGCCACCGGTAGTGAGCTGCATCCTGAACGGGGTTGGAGTTTCACTACCGTTTCTATTTGCTTTCTTTTCTGTTATATCTGTCTAGGCCTGGGCAACCTGACAGTATGTTAGCCAACGTGCAGTCTCTTACTGTGCGGCACTTTGCCTGGATCAAGATTGTGCTTTCATACATACATACATACCCCCGGGCCTCGTGTGAACATCAAACACGTTCAGCTAACTCACAAATCCAAATTCTAAGTGGAACCCATGTGCACAAATTTAGAAGCGGCTGAAAAATGTGAAACAAAGCAAAATAAAGAAATATAAAAACTTACCTCCAACTTGCGGATGGTACACAACATAGCTATAAAGAAATCAGCGAGGTATCCACCCGGATCAGACTCAACCAGAGCCGATTCAAATGCTTCCCAACGAAGTGGACTTTGATTCTCAGTCGGAAGCGGTAGGTTTAACGGTTCGGCAAAGACGTGGAAGAATTCGAAAATTTGTATCGCGGAGGCTAAAGCACTGGATGGGATACGAGATTCGAACTGGAAGACAAATGCGAAATTAGATTGAAAACGCTGCTTAAAAACAGCAACAATGGGGCTACATCTTTAGTCCCGGACTCTCTTCAGCTACGTGAGTTTTTACACAAAAGTATCTTAGGCATAAGAATAATCAAAAATACGATTCGCTTCACGAACTCACCTGGGGATACTCGGGCAATGGAACCAAATCCGTTAACTCTAAATCTTCTCGTCGTTTAACCGATGCCCACTCACGTTCCAGCTCTAGACGCTCTAAACGTTCTTGGCGCAATGAATCTAACAAGAACAATGATGCGAGATTTCAGTAAAGGTTAAATCAGGAAAGTGGGTGCACGGGGTTAGGAAAAATGCAAAGAAATAGACACCGCTCATTCCACCAGACGAACGGATGTGCAATCGTAGTGCGTAGCTAGCACCGCGCTTAAGTGATTTGCTATTAGTAGTGAGGTTTATGCGGAAACACACTGGAATCATAATGCCATTTCTATTGTTCTTTCCCATGTGTCTTGGACAGTATCTTAAAACACGTGCAGTTTATGACTGTAGACTGTGTAGGTGCACGGATGTGCAATCGTGCAGCATTTCTGTGCTGTGCGGCTAACATCGTGCTAAATTGATTGGCCAGCGGTGGTGAGCTGCATGCTGAAACACGCTGGAGTCTCACTACCATTTCTATTCCCCCTCATATCTGTCTAGGCCTGGGCAACCTGACAGTATCTTAGCCCACGTGCAGTCTCTGACTGTGCGGCACTTTGCCTGGATCAGGCTTGTGCTTTCATACATACATCATCATTTGACTGTGTAGCACTTTACCTAGATCAGGCTTGTGGTTTCATGAATACATACATACCAGATGCATAAAAATAAACATTGATTTTTTTTAAAAATCGCGTGATTGATAACTGACCTTTCTTTTCATACTTTTCATATTTTAAAAAGATAAAAAATGAGAACCACGTCCAAGTTAGGATTGACAAGTGGCGAGGTCTCTCTCGAATTGATAAAGAGGCGGAAGTTATGTTGAGCCGATCGAACGTGAGACAAGTTATTGACAAACATACCAATGCAGAAAAAGAGCGAGTGGATAGAAAGGCGAAATCACGCTGATTGCCGGTAGAGTGTATTGACAGCCCAGGCAAGCAAACAAATAGACAGACTGGTAACATATGGATTCGGAAATTAAGATATAGAAACAAGAACAACACGAAACTGAGATCGATTCTAAAGCAAATCGGCCGACCATAAAAGTAATTTCTCTACCCGGTTTTATCCGCTTTTTAGTTAAATTTTAACGCGATCTGTGGTCCAAATGCATCATGTTTTCGTATCGACTGAGGTCAATTTTGGACGCACACTTTTGAACGAATTACGAAATATCAGGAATTGCAGTGAAAGTTTTGTCTCAAAAAGTTTGGTTGGTGAAATTATTGTGATTGCTGAAAATTCGTGATTACGAATGAAACCAATTTATTTTTTATGCTCATGATCATGGGTTATCCTCTCTACGTAAGTGTTGGCTCATTTAATTCAACAGGTTGATCGTATCAGCTTTATCCAACAGTGGCATACAACCGCAACTTGTTTACCATTCTTCCACTGTTTCAAGCGCACGCGATCCTACTCTCCCTATCTGATGTGCAAACAGCACGAAACCGGTCGTGGTGTGTGTGTGTGTGTGCGTGATGGAAAGTAGCATTGTTTTGCCATAAACACAAGTTTAGATTTTAAAACTTATACGAGCGTTCACATATTTTAAGGCCTCGATTCTTGATTGGTCCGATTTCATACAATCTTCAGTGTGGAAGCAAACCCGGGTAAATAGAGACGAACAACAGTCCAATCTATCTCAGAGACCGGAAAAGCTATTTGACAGATAAGTTTACCCTTGAATCGCTACGCGAAGTGCAGGGTGAGCGAGTTCTTGCGTTTATACTAGCTCGAAGCATGGCACAAAAACTTGACAGTTTCGCTATTGTTGATCATATTGTGCCCATGCCAGGATAACGTGACGGTACTACTACTTACACCGAACTATGTCCAATTCCAAAACTGTGCGCTTTACCGTATACTCATAAAATTTTCCGTATATCCAAGAGAAAACGAAATGACAGTGGATAGAGCCAAAATTACTCGCGAATAGAACTGAACCAATGTGAGTAAGCACCCGGTAAACTAGTTAAATTGAATTGTGATTAGACTAAAGTGAACAAAAAACAAAATAACAACACGAAATTCGACCAACCAAGATGCGGGGATTCGTTTTTGTCAATTTGAGTTTTGGGCAAAACGTTAGCACAGGCTGAAACGTGCTCTTTCGAGGTAGCCGAAGAGGCGATATTCAACGCCTTGCGATGAACTGTTGCACTGGAATGGATTGAACTGCCCAGATGCGATTGGCGTTTCATTGTGATGTGACGTCCTGAGTGAAAAGACCAACGCCCATTAACCATTCGTGATTAACGTGATATGTTTCACGGTTACGCATTAACTTACCTAGTAACTGCCGCAGCAAAGATTGCCAATTCGGCTCAGGGTTGAGAAAAAGATCAGACCAGGTAACATGTCCATGTGGATAGACACTATACTGTTTCATAATGGAAGCCTGAAAATGATTAGAATCAGGACATAGTGCGTGGTTGTAAGCAATTAAAACAATAAAAAATAAGCCACGCGGAAATATTAAAGCAAACCGATAATCAAACGAAATTGAAGGTGTGCTACTACACCATCTGATACAGATATGGTCCAGTTCAACAATGAAATGTACAATGCATAAAAGGGGTAGAGGAACAGTGAGAAAATAGAGAATTTTTATCCGATTACACACGTTGATTTACTATAGTTTATACCCGCAGCAAAAATTAATGTCAGTGGGAGATAGAAACGATGCACTCTTTCAATTGATACCGGTTCATCGTCATAGTCGCCAATGTGTCGGGCCACACACACTCCTTCTCTTGCACCCCATCCAAGCAAGCGCACCCGTCCAACGTTGGTTAGATTATAAGTAAACCATTTTAAGCCACTCTTCCGAAAAGTGGCTGATCGCCAGCCACTTTTTTCCTGCCTGTACCAGCTGACGCATAGAGCGCTCGGCGTTGTAAACATTCAGGTTTTGTGCGCATGACGTGCCCCAACCGGTGGACACCATATTGGTTCATGACGGTCTGCAGACTAGTGCAATTGCTTCCAAAGACGAGGCGCTTGACCTCAGAGTTGCAAACATGGTGTTGCCATCGAACGAGATCAATCCATCGCAAACAACGTTGGTCGAAAACCTCCAGCCTTCTGAAATCCTTTGTGTGAAGTGTTTAACATTCACTCCCGTACGATAGTATTGTCGTTACCCATTAGACACAAACGTAAATTAGGCCTCTTTCAGAATCACTTAATTCTGGCAAATGGCAGTCTAACCTAGCAATTCTTGACGTGATTTTCTTGTCCATCCCACTCCAAGCAACCACCAAACTTCCTAGGTAGTTTTTGTGTCTACTCATCAGTACCAAGTTCTTCGAAATATTCACAAAGCTTATCACAACGGTCCACATTGGAGGCACTGGACTCGAGTTTCGCTCTCATTAGAGCTCATCAGCAGTGCATATCCTGTCTCGGGTCTGACTCGAACCCAGGACCTTCACCATTGTAGTCTCATGCCTTACGGCCTGAGCTACCGACCCCCGTTTGACCGATCGCGATTAAGTCTTCATGAATGTCTCTCCAGACTGGCACATTTGAGTAGCGTCATGCCCAACCAGTCGAGAAGGAGCTGGACCAACAACTTTTGTGGTCGTCCAACCGATCTGATCTCCTCGTCAGGTCTTAGGTAGGTCCTAGGTAGTTGAACTGTTCAATATGATCAATAACAAGATCATTTATAGAAAAAATTGGCAGTTCTCCTGACCAGTGCTGAAGCAGCACTTTACGCTGGCTCAGTGAAAATAGCCCATATTTAGATGCCTTCAGTGCCACCATAACTATGGCCAGTTGGATAAATGTTGCGTCTTCGCCCAGTAAGGCAAAATCATCAGCATAATACAGATCCATAAGACGTCCACCCGTGGAGAAACTACTACTCGATGGCAGAGTTAAACAAGAAGGGGGACAATATGCAATATATGATATGCACGCGGGGTTTATGGGCAGCGGATTACATTGGCAAGTGAAAAGCAGTTCGTCACCACTTTCGAATGAAGCTAGCACAGCTTGCAACAGAGGAAGGAAAGGCAAGCCAATTGCAACAGTAGATCGACTACTATCTTGGCCAACCGTGACAAAATCAATTCAAAACGAAACAAAGTATAATTAAGCTCACCTTTGGTACAAAACATCCTTCTCGCAATTCGCAGGTATTCCGAATGAAAAATCGAACGCGATCTCTTGTGACCGCATTTTTTGAGAACCGGAAAAGTTGAGTATGCGGCAGCAAGAAGGACTTCCGTTCGACTGTGCTGACCGACGGGACATCCTCGACCTGATAGAGAAAATCACTCGGAGCAAGAAGATATGGAGTACTGTTCTCGGGATTGGCACCAAGTGGAATTCGATCGCGCTGTAATTACATTTTTGACGAAAAATTTGGTTAGGGGTTATATAAACATACTTGTTGATGTCAATTTTGAGACAACGTTTACACCAAATGAATGAGCTCTGTCTGAGAAACTTAGTTTACAAAGATAACGGACGACAGAACGGATAAATTGACTTGACCAAGCTCTTTTGTTTCAAGATACCATACAAGAATTTTGGGACCAAACCTACTGTCCTGGTGACCTCCTAAATTCCAACGTGCCGAATAAGGGTTGAACTAACGGTTTCTCGTTCAATCGCTAACAGCTGAGCGAAAAAGCCATCATATAGCCGGCGATGAAGAGGCACGTTGAGAAATTATTCAAACCAGGACTGAACAGAAGAAACATGATAACAACGGTAAGATTGTAGCAAATCGTATAATGTTGCTACCGAATATGGAACACACAAATATGTACCATGCGTTTGAACGCTAGTGTAATCGCGGTCGAGATGTAATGGAAAACATAAAAAAGTTTTCGTTTGATCAACACACCTCGTTTTTGGAATTAGTAGAAAATACAATACGTTTCACGAGGCCATCGAATCGATCTCTGAAAAATGGAATAGGAAAATTTGAAGGGGCAATTAAAAGCATGAATAAAGTAGAGTGCAGTGAACAATGATTGACGATCATATCGCTATATATATATATATATATATATATATATATAGATATAGCGCGATATGAACAACCTGATACAAATATGGCACCATTCAACGAGACAATGAAGTGTACAATAAGCAAGTATGAGTGCGAGAAAGGGATATTTCTACCTATTTAAACACGTCATTTTTTCATGCTCACAGAAATTCGGTTTTTCAGGAACTAAACATGGTGTACTGTTTCCATTGCCATCAGCTCACTTTCACAGTTGCTAATGTGTCGATCCATGTACTATCTAATTTGCACATCCAGGTAATTGGCCACAAAACAAGTAAGCCCTTTAAGTTACCCATCCATGTGGTATCATATGTCAAGTGGTACAGCAGTCGGATCATAGACTTCGGAATATATTCAATTTTTCAATTACGTATCCCTCTAATCAACAAACCACTGCACGCCATAGGCACCAGAAGGCTCTACGCAGTACTCTTGCTAAAATTCACATAGTCCAACTTTTAGACAAGATTTCGCTACACAAAATCGCGATGGTTAATTACACTAAGGATCTGTCTCGACACCCTGGTCCGCGGAGGTCTGAGGCATCTCAATGGAGTATGTGGCATCAAAGTTTTATCATGTCGTACAAATAATACAGCGTAAGAAATGGAATAGTGAGGAACGATTGTTCCGGTGGATACACGAGTGTCTTCTTGATGATGTTTTTGCTGATACGCGGTTCCAGTTAGCATTTGGCAGATTCATAGGCAAAGTTAACCAAGTCCTTTGCATTTTATAGTTATAGACGCGCATAGTTTGCAAAGTCACCTCCTCAAAAGTTTTCTTAGTGTAACGAAAAATGATAGCCAAGCACTGAAACGTGCTAGTCTTCTACCTGTTCAAGTTCCATGTAGATTTGTGTCAAAAGTTCGTATGTTTGCGTGTTATCACTCCGAACTGAATGGAGGCTCAAACACTTTACCAAGACTTTCTCATAAATTTTAAAGCAGTCAAACTCCGGGAGTAGACGCAAAACTCAATAAAATTTGCCGTGATCTTGCAGCGAGAATAGCTCGTTACACAAACTGAAGAAAAATAATATTGACAACCAAATCAAAATATAGCACTTGATCATTTATGAAAAATGTAAATCGTTACTTTGCATTCAAGCGAGAGTACAGCACAGATTCCCCGACGAAGAATCGATAAGCAGTGAAGCCACACAACAATTCAATCAACTCAGCGAGGCGTTGACGCTTCGATTGATGGATAATATAAAGTAGACCACGAACCAAGGCAGGACCGAACGCGCTGAGCTCTTGTTTGTCGTTTTTCTCACAAGCCGCAGCATCTGCGAATGATGTTGGGCCACGATTACAAAAGCGACAGTGCCATGTGAGACTGTTGACCTGAATAGTTCTCTCAAAGTAGTCACTGCAAAACAATACAATAAAAAATTGAACATTTTCACTCAAACTCATTCTCACCATGTAAAACAAAACTTGATTCATACCCAGTATGAAAATATAAGCCATACACGGATCCCAGTAAAACAAATTCAAATAAAGCACTTTAGCTACCATATATTCCAAAAGTAGCCAAAATCTAATTGAAAGACTCCAGACCTATGGTGAACGGGAGAATTTTAACACAAAAAGTATTACAGACAACTGATATTTTAAACATAGAAGCTTGTTAACATGCGTGCAGTGAAAGCCGCAAGGCAGCTGCCACGCTGAAGTCGCTCTGCTCGTTCAAAATTGATTGAATGCATGTTTGATTTCGGGGTGTAAGCACCTCATCCCAGTGCGTCCGCGTCTAATCTTCAAATTGAATAGCCTTTAGGTCCTTACCTCCTTATTTTGCAAGAATTCCGAACATATCATGGTTCTATGGCAGTTAAGTATTTGGAATTTGCTACCAGTGTATATGTATGTATGAAATCACACCCCTGATGCATTTAATGTGCCGCACAGTCAGGGACTGTACGTGGGCTAAGATACTGTCCGTTTGCCCAGACCATACAGAGTTTATAACTAGAGACAATTATTATTATTATTATGAAAGCACAAGCCTGATCCAGGCAAAGTGCCGCACAGTCAGAGACTGCACGTGGGCTATGATACTGTCAGGTTGCCCAGGCCTAGACAGATATGAGGGGAAAAATAGAAATAGGAATGGTAGTGAGACTCCAGCGTGTACTCGCATGCAGCTCACTACCGTTGGCCAATCAATTTAGCACGACGTTAAATTGATTGGCCAACGGTAGTGAGCTGCATGCGAGTACACGCTGGAGTCTCACTACCATTTCTATTTTTCCCCTATAGACAATTAAAAAGTGCCGAAAAAAATAATCAACATGAACTCTCTTTGATAGAGAATACAGATTAAAGAGCTTGCGAGTTACTTGATTACACAAAATATCTAATGACCTTTAACAAACTTGCGTATGCAAAAGTAAATACTCACTCATAGTCGCGAAAAATTTCTAGCGTAACCGGCGAGAAAAAGACATGTTCGTCTGGGTCTAAATCTTCAGGTGGTTGTCTTTTTCTAAAACGTTCACCATTAATTAATGGCATGCTGAAATAATAAAAAATAATGATAAAAAGACTAGATAAACTCATTAGAACAAGCATTACAAGTAGATGAAGTTATTCGGCGAAGCCTTGAAGAGTAAATTACGCAATAGGATATAACTGCCCAGCCTCTTACTGGAGCACAAACATAAAGCAAGACCATATGCTATGAACGTATGAAATTACACACAGTCATAGACTATAAGTGGGCCAAGATGCTTTCAGGTTCCATACACCAAGACAGATGTGAGAAAGAAATAGAAATGGCAGTGAAACTTCAGCGTGTTTTGCATGTAGCTCACCACTAGCGGCAAATAAATTAGCATCCTCGGCTACACAGCACATAAGTACTGAACAATCACATACCTGTGATGCGAGTTGACCTTGGAGAACTTACCGGAGCCTTTGGACCAAAATTCTAACACTGGGCAGTAGAACTCACTGGTTAGGCCACCTATTGCGAATGAGGAATCATTGTTTTCCTATAACTGTTTTGTTTGACACCCCTAATTCGAAATACGGTCGTTGTAAGGGTGGCCAGAATCAGATATGGCTCATGCCGATGTAGGATTTGACCCCTGATTGGGGTCCAAGAGATCAGAATTCGTAGTAGCTTCTTACTCTTAGTGATATGGCTAAAAATTGTGTTCAGAGGCGGTCTTCTTTCAGATATCTTTTTGGAGTGTCAGATTGTCGTATATCGTTGTGTACGACAATACGATATATATATATATATATATATATATATATATATATTATATATATATAATATATTAATATGTATGAAAGCACAAGCCTGATCCAGGCAAAGTGCCGCACAGTTCAGAGACTGCACGTGGGCTAAGATACTGTCAGGTTGCCCAGGCCTAGACAGATATGAGGGGGAAATGGAAATAGAAATGGTAGTGAGACTCCAGCGTGTTTCGCATGCAGCTCACTACCGGTGGCCAATCATTTAGCACGATGTTAGCCGCACAGCACAGAAATACTGCACGATTGCACATCCGTGCAGAATATATATATATATATATATATATATATATATATATATATGTGTGTGTGTGTGTGTGTGTGTTTACGGGTTTATCACGTTACAAGACAATACAACACAAACCGACATAACGATATACGACACAGATTAACCTTGTATGTTGTCAAGTGAAGTGGCGAGGAAAGTTTGCTATGATGCGTGACAGTAAACGCAGCAAGGAGAAAATGTATGTTTGATTCGAGATGTAGGCACCTCTTCCCAGTGTGTCTGTACCAAAACGTTTTTTGTAACTTCAGTATCTTTTTAGTTATATCTTCCTTCATCTTTTTATCGTGCAGCACCCCTCTACTATGCAGCTAACCATGCTAAATTGATTGGCCACCGGTAGTAAGCTGCATGCGAATACATGCTGGAGTCACACAGCCATTAATTTTTCCCTTTCCCATATCTGTCTTGGCCTGGGCAACCTGACAGTTTCCTAGCCCGCGGGCAGTCTTTGACTTTACCTGAATCAAGCTTGTAATTACATACATACATCTTTTTATAACGCTTACTATGTGATGTATGTATGGCAGTTAAGCACTTAGTACCTGTTATCGGTGTAATGCAGTCCATGATGATGATGACAGGGCAGTGGGTTACGACTAAATTTACCCATCCATCGATCTCCTAAAGGAAGTGGGTTCCAAAGGTTGCCATATCCGGGGTTGGCAGTGGGGATAAGCTCCCACTGTTTAGAAAATGCACCCATAGGGCGCGCGTCTCAAATAACCTCTGACAACCAAGTCCAGCTTCTAGCCTGCACGAGTGGCTCCCCGAGCCAGACGGAACTGCTTCTACGAACAGGAGAAGGGGCGACGGCGAGTGACTGGCGCCTGAAAACCAGTTTACTTCGGGCAGATAGAGCTCGTTAGCCTGGGAGGGCATTTTATCTAGAGGAAGGAAAACCTTGATTTTCAACCTCCGCTGCCTTGCGGGATACCCGATCGCGGGAAAGGCTTCGGTAGAAAACCCTGAGGAAAAACCTCCAACAGAGTCTGATAGACGGTTAGTTGGAGTACACCACCTGTGTCTGACAACTCCCTGCTGCCTTGCAGATCTCACTTAGTTGTGCAAAGGCTAGAGAAGCTGACTCGAACAAACCCGAGTGTCGCTGGGGACGCCGCTTTGTACCCAAATTCCCAAGAATCTTCATTGAAACCGACACATCCTCCAGGAGGAGATAGTCGCACACAAGTACAAGTAAAGGAAGTGGTTCTATTGGCGTCTAAAAGTATAGCTTAATGGGTAATGCAGGTAAACAAGCCATTGCACAACGTTAGGATCCAGTCTAAGCACGATGGGCTCAATCACAGTGTGATTCCATGATAGTTAGTGTACGTTAGTGACACCCCAAGCGGTATTCCACAAGACTTAGGTCGTTACCTGTTCCTCATATTCATAAACGACGGTATGCGCTTTATGCAATCGCCTGTATTGATTTACGCGAACGATATTAAAATTTGCTTCAGGACGGCCTTAACACACAACACAGGTGATCAACTGACAACAAACTTTCATTCAACGTAACGAAATGCCGTGTTCATATCCATTCGTATGAGCACTGCTTTACGTTATCTTCTTGGAGTCAATAACTGCAGGTGACTACTACAAAACGAGACCAGCGGTCATCACATAATGCAATCACTCTGTCCGCCACGTGCACCAAAGCGACCAACTCCACCAGAACCATGGTAGGTCTTTTAAGCAAAGCCCTTAACAAGGTTGAGCCGGCTTCAATTCATGTGCTCCTTGGGGTATTTACTCAGCCACATATGGAGTATGTTGTGCGAGTTTGGAAACCGTGGCTATTGGAAGAAAAAAGGATGCTTGAAGTACCGCAGCGACGAGTAACCAAGCTAGTAAGAGGTCTGTTTCACCTCATATAGCCTGAAAGACTAGCGAAACTCAATATGTTTTGCATGAAATATCGACGGACTCATGTGGGTCTTATTTTGCTGTACCAAATTCTGTCGATACCAAATCACCCTTGGTCAATTCTGTTCGCCTTGAACACAAAAACTTCTCATCCACGTGGCCACCCCAGTAAAGTCGCTATACAGACCTCACGCATCAACTACAGAAGAAACTTCTACACTGTTCGTGTTTGTGTCGCCTGGAATAATCTTCCCGAAGATATTGTATCTTCTCTTTCTCTCACTGCAAATAAAATCTGGACGCACACTTCTACGAACTTTATTTGTGTGCCGTGATCATGGATATATTTTCATCTTTGGCAACGGTGAGTCCTCTTTATATGCCACCGACATTTTAACGTCCACCTTCTAACTCTTCGCCAGTTCTCCATCATTTCAGATACATACGCCGCAACTTGATAGGATCCTGCTCCGAGAATGCGTTGTGTAGCCGTGTCCCGAGTTGATGCTCCACCTGTCAAAATGCTACAAAAATCCAGCAATGGTGCAGGCTAAACGCAAATGTGACCCACAAAAAGGCCATAGAACCCCAAGCTTCACTAAACTTTTACTTCACTGTTCATGTCAACCTGTGGTTTTGAAAGCTTTTTTGGCTTCTTACAACGTAATGGAGGGACTTACTTGAGTAACTAAAAGTCTGAAGATTCGATCATCAGATGATGATGATTTTATATACCAAAGAAACAAGTGAAGATCAAATATAGGTTTTCCATATATATATATATATATTATATATATATATATAATATTATATATTATATATATATATATATATATAGCCGTTGCGCCGAGACTGGACCTTGACGTGGTGCAGCGGCTTGCATGCCTCGATGATCCATTGAGCTATACTGGGTGATGTCTTCGTGGCATATTCAGAGTTACTCATACCAGGTTGGTCCATGGTGAGAAGCCAGACAAACACAGTCTCCTTGTTCCTCGTGGACATTGTATACCAGGAGAGGCGTATGAATCCGCAAGGATCACCGGCTCGACTGGTTTGGGATGATGTCGGGAGTCCCTGCTTGGTCTCTACCTCGCGAATGTTGCACGGATGTGCAATCGTGCAGTATTTCTGTACTGCGCGGCTAACATCGTGCTAAATTGATTGGCCAACGGTAGTGAGCTGCATGCTGAAACATGCTGGAGTCTCCCTACCATTTATATTTCCATTTCTATGTCCCTGTTCACATCTGTCTAGGCCTGGGCAACCTGACAGTATATTAGCCCACGTGTAGTCTCTGACTATGCGGCACTTTGCCTGGATCAGGCTTGTGCTTTCATACCATATACCTCGCGAATGGCTTGTGAACTGTACCTACAGTATCCGGCCCTGATAGGTGCGATCCTTAATCTCGCTCCGCTGCCTTGCGGGTTAGGCTTTCGGGTCAAAGGCTTGAGGTGGGAGTCCTCAAGATCAACTCCTCTACTTCGGCCTGGGCAACCGGGTAGTATCACACTCACACCCAAACAATGACAATAACAGTCCTAGAAATTCCTAACTCTATCTCTTCTATTGCTTCTACCGCCTTTTCTCCACATGTTACCATCCCCGATTCGCTCTCTCTACCTGATGTACGACTCATGCCGTCTAGACAGCCGTCTAGACAGCCGTCGATTGCTGCGACTCTTCTATGCCCGCGGGTTTCATTTAGGTTAGCTTCGTTTAACGTTCGGACCTTGCTACAACCGGGACAACAGGCCGGCCTTGCACGAACGCTGGAGACGTTAGGCACTGATATCTGCTGCTTGTCGGAAACCCGTCTCCGTGACACAAGCGAAGTCTGTCAGTTGGTCTCATTAGCTGAACCAGACAGCAGATTCCACCTGCGCCTCTCTAGTGACCCGGATGCTTGCTCTGTCGGATTGGCTGGCGTCGGTATCGCGCTCAGCTCCTGTGCTGAGCAATCACTCTTAGAGTGGATTCCCGTTGACAGCAGATTGTGCGGTGCACGATTTCATGGCCACTGTCGGGTGAACAGGCGGTGCAAAAAGCGGAGGGATTTGTTTGTGATTTCTGCCTACGCTCCAACGGACTGTAGTGTGGATCTCAGTAAGGACAACTTCTATGAGAAGTTGCATAGTTTGTTTCGTAAGGCACGCAGGACAGATGTAATCATGGCAGGAGATCTCAACGCTCGCGTTGGTCGCCTGTCTGAATACGAGCGCCACCTTGGAGGTCAGTATGGGCTGGATGGCGGGCGTTCAGATAACGGAGAACGATTGCTCACATTCTGTGGCGATCACTGCCTCTATCTCTCCAGTACGACATTTCGGCGTTCCCAGCGTCGAATGGCCACATGGCGCTCACCATCACAGCACGTCTGGTCTCAAATTGACCACATTGCTATTAGCTACAGGTGGCGTGGTAGCATCAAGGATTGCCGTTCATACTGGACCACCAGTGTGGACTCGGACCATGCGCTAGTATGTGCGACAGTCAACTCCCAATTTGGGGGTAAGGCACGCGCAAGACGAACTCATGTAAACACCGCCTCTTTGATGCTCCCCGCTGTCAGAACCGAGTTCCATCACGCATTGACCAGGGAGCTCGCAGAAGCACCCCCGTCTGATGTTGAGCAGCACTGGAACTTCGTTCGGACAGCACTGTCCTGCGCTACTTCAGTGAGAGGGGAACAGTGGGTAATTTTTTTGTGTAACAAAGTCAATTCGCTAGTTCGCGATGACAAACTCGCTTACCAGTACAGACTAACGAGCTCTTTTGCCATCAATCCCAAACGGTTATTTAGTTATCTGAACCGCTTGAGGTATGTAAAACCTGGAGTTACGATCCTTGAGACTCCACAAGGCTTGACCCAGGATGCTGCAGCTGCGGTCGAAGCTCTGAAAGCTCATTTTGCCTCAATTTTTCAATCTTCTTCGGGCAACATCACGATTCCTGTAAATTCATCCCCATCCCGTTCCACTTTATCTGACATCGAATTTACACCCACAGTTATATATCGTAAACTAAAAAACTTACGGCCCACCAGTTCCGCTGGACCAGACGGTTTCCATCCCTGAACCCTACGCGAATGTGCCTCCTCTCTCTGTTATCCCCTGGCTAATCTTTTCACGCACCTCTTTGCTAACGGCTGTGTCCCACTTGACTGGAAGTGTGGATCTATCTCTCCCATCTATAAAAGCGCTCTCGGTCTCTCGTGTCTAATTACCGACCGATAACATTACTCTCTGTTATATCGAAACTTATGGAATCTATTATCAGTGACTCTCTGATCCAGTTCATTGAAGGACTACACATTCTGTCTGATTCGCAACACGGTTTCCGTCCCCGGAGATCATGTGTGACGAACCTGATGCTCGCACGTGACCACTGGACACCCGAAGTCGACAAACGACGTGAGATTCACCTAGTATACTTAAATTTCTCAAAAGCTTTCGACAGAGTCAACCATCGAATCTTGCTCCGCAAATTATGTTCTCTAGGGATTGCAGGTCAGTTGCTTCAGTGGCTTGAGAGTTATTTATCAGATCGCCGCGCATGCGTCCGCGTCGATGGATGTCTCTCTTCAAGTTTCAGCATTTCCAGCAGTGTCCCTCAAGGCTCTGTACTCGGGCCAACCCTATTCCTATCCTTCATTGATGATGTCGTTCAAGCCATTGATTCCCACACGCTCATGTATGCCGACGACATGAAACTTTGAAGAGTCATCACATGTCAACACGACATCGATCAACTACAGGACGACCTCAATTCGCGTGTGGTCACTCGAAAATTGCTTCCCGTTCAATACAGAGAAATGCCGCGTCCTTTCAATGCGTACAAACTCTAGCCCAAGCTATTACCTGGGATTACACCCAATTGAGACGACTTCCTCAGAAAGGGACTTAAGCATTATCGTGCAGTCCAACATGTCAGTCTCGGCGACGTGCCTGAGAGCAGCCAATAAAGCAAACGCCATGCTTGGTCTTCTCAAACGTGTTTTTCGCAGATTTGAACCTCAATGTTTGTCGCTTTTGCTCGAAACATTCATTCGTCCACATCTCGAATACGCCGTTCAAGTTTGGTGCCCGTGGTTACTGAAGGACCAAAGACTTCTTGAGGCTCCCCAGCGACGCGCCACAAAACTTGTCAGAGGTCTGGCCTCGTATCCTTATCCTGAACGTCTTCGCTCCCTCAATCTCTTTTCAGTGAAATACAGAAGGCTCCGTGGTGATCTCATTCTCACCTACCAAATCCTCTCATCCACTGATCACCCTTGTAAACACATTCTCGTCCTTAATCGTGAAACTTCACATCTTCATGGCCATTCACTCAAACTCTCATATCAACACTCACGCCTCAACTGTCGCAGGCATTTCTTTTCCCTCCGGATATGTACTCACTGGAATAGTCTACCCCAGGAAGTCGTATCCGCAACATCCGTAGAGGTTTTTAAACGGAGTCTGGACGCTCATTTAAATGATTTCCACAACAACATACCTTGAGGCCTTGTCTGTCCGATTGCTGTTGTTCTCGTATAAGCACTGTTCCACTACACCGCATCGCGTATTAGCTTCATTTTTTCAGGTCTAACGCCACTCCAAGGTTGTCACAGCCGGGGGCGGCAGTGGGGATGAGCTCCCACTGTCTATAAAACGCTCCCATATGGCGTGCGTCTCAAACAGCCTGACAACCAAAGCCCAGCTCCTGGCCTGCACGTGGCGGAACTGCTTCTACTGACAGGAGAAGGGGCGAAGGCGGATGACTGGCGCCTCAAAACCCGTTTGCTCCGGGTAGATGGAGCTCGTCAGCCTGGGAGGGCATTCCATCTGAGGGAAGGAAAACTCTTATTCCAAACCTCGGCTGCCTTGCGGCATACCCGAATGCGGGAAAGGCTTCGGGAGTGAACCCTGAGGAAAAATCCTTGCTGCCTTGCAGGTTGCACCTGGTCGTGCAAAGGCTAGAGAGGCGTACTCGAACAATCGCCGAGACACTTCAAGAGACGCGCAAGAACCCTCAAAATGGTCACCGGCTCTCGTGAAGGAAAAAACCGCTGCCTTGCGGGTAGACTTTTGAGTCAAAGGCTCCGGGTGGGGTCCCCTAAGCTAACCCCCTACTTCGGCCTTGACAACCGGGTAGTATGTCGCCTTAAACAAGAACCATGGAACCTACATTTTTCTTTCATCATGTACCCTCTTCATGGTATACTTGTTGGCACATCGTCTGTAAAGACTTGTGTAATAATAATAATACCCCGATGCCTCCGTATTCTCCTGCTACTGCCTCGCAATATAAGGAAGGCGCAATTCCAAAGCGAGTGTGGCCCGCTATAAGGCCTCCCCGTCCCCAAACAGATGACACTTACTATTTTATTTCCACCACACTGTACATACCAACCTGTGGTTATTTTTAAGCTATGCTTTTACACCACATGAAAACATTGAACCATTGAACACCCTGACCTTCATCAGCAGCTTTGGTCCATTAGTCTCTGGCTAAAAGCAAATTAGTGGTACAAGAATGCCCTCTACGAAATCCATGTTGTTCTGCAGCGATGAAATAGGAACTATTCACCAGAGCCATAATTTCATGGACAACAATCGCTTCCATCCCCTTCGGATAACACTGGGAGTAGAGTGACTGGACGTTAATTGGCAGGATCACTACGGCTTCCATATAAAATCGACGTCAAAAATTGGCATCTATGAACTATAGAAGACGAAACAATAAACTCTAAACTATTTGTGAAAGGCTTATGGAAAGCAAAATAATTGAAATATAGAAATCGCAGTTTTGGCGAATTCACCGAACTGAATGTGGCGCTCCAAATCGATCAAGTCAACTAGGACGAGAACTTATAATGAAGTCTTGTTACAGGTTCAAATGATACAATAAGCGATTCAAACAAACCATGTTAGACTTGAGTGTATACTAAGCAGCCATTATTGGTACGTTAGAAATAGTTCTATTCTTGTTATATGCAATTTGAAACGCTAGAGACGAATTTTGGCAGGAAGCGTTGGTAAATTCAAGTAATTTGCGTTTTGATTAAAGCAGGGAAAATAATAAATTTGTAAAATTCATGATTAATGTCTCACCATCGAATAAAATGCGCTTCAGCGAAACTTTAGGCATAATTTCAAATTTGAGTTGAAAGACTACTTCACTTATATTATAGAATATTATAGAAATTCCCCATTACCACATTCAATTCTGAATCAAATGTCTGTGGCCGATCGACGTTCCTCTGCTGTTTCCCAGCAGGCAGCATACAAGCAGACTATATCACAATAAAAACTAAATGTGTTTCATGTAAATGTTTTCATATGTTAAAGTCGCTCTTTTTGTTCGGTTTCCCTTTTCATATAAGATTGAGACGCATGTCCTAATGATACATAAGCATTAATATGGCGCACTAGGTCGAGTGGCTAGTTAGTAAATGGAACTGCTTCCACAATTATTTTAACGGTGGGTTGCTAGCCACACAGCTGTTCATAACATTGCCTCCAGAACAAAATGTTCGTTTCATATAACTGTTAAGTTACCCATGCAAATTATTATTTGAAAATTAGTGAAATCCATCTACCGATCAACACATTGTGCATACAAGTTAATTTCGTATTTGCCAAGGATTACCTATGTGGTTGCGAAAACCGTAACCTGGAAGGACTTGGTTGGACTTAAAACAACGGGCCTAGTTTTATCACACAAATATACTATCCGAACTAAAACTTCGACGTCCAAAATTGTAATGATCTATCACACATTTATCCGAACATTTACTGTTTCCTCGCACAATCCGCTGACTAACAATCAATTCACGGTAACAAAGCGAGCTCACCGTAAATCCGTAAGCATGAAGTTGGAAAATCGGATGTTATTTGGGAAGATTATAGTCAGGTATCGATTGGTCGTTTGATGGAGTGATCGACAATTTTTTCGCAAACGGAGTCCGTAAATATCACAAATAACTAGAAATCATTAGTTTGTTCACCAGTACTTAACTCTGCCAAGGACGGTCCCAAGGTCGTCTGAGAAAGGAGGAGGGTTTGACTCAGGGTTAGCAACCGTACCCCGTAAAACCTACATTGCTACGGAAACGATGACAACAGATCCAAAATTTCTACTTATCAATTGCTACAAATGTCACGCGAACCTTACAAAAGGTCCCATGACGGATGGAGTTGAAAGCCGAAAGGAAGTTTCCAGCCCGATGGCCGATCTCCTTGCGCCGAAAAGAACGATAAGACTTGGTTCCTGGAACGTTCGAACGATGTATCAAGTTGGCAAGCTGGCTCAAGCCATACATGAGCTCAACAGGTATGATCTGAGTATACTTGGAATATTTGAAGTGAGATGGAGCGGCTCTGGACAGCGAAAGCTAGATAGCGGTAATACTATTATTTGGTCAGGAAGGCAAGATAACCTTCATCATGGTGGAGTCGCTCTGCTTGCAAGCAAGAAGACCAGCAGTACGCTTATGCAATGGAACTGTGTAAACGAGCGACTCCTATATGCCAGACTAAATTCGAGCTTTTGTAAACTTTCGGTTGTGGTAGCATAGGCTCCAACACAAGATGCAGCCCAAGAGGAGAAAGACAGGTTTTACGAAGCCATGAAATTAGTCTTGAGGGTCATCCCAAAGCACGACCTACTGGTGGTAATGGGAGATTTTAACGCTAGAACCGGAACTGTAAATACGGGCAGAAAGCGTACAATAGAGTGCATGGTGTTGGCCAAGAGAATGATAATGGGGAGAGGCTACTTGACTTCTGCGAAGAGAACGATCTTGTCGTTGGAGGCACCCTATTCCCCCACAAAAACATCCATAAAACAACCTGGTCTTCTCCGGTCGGCAGAACAGAAAGTCACATTGATCACATGATGATAAATGGTAAATGGATGCGCTCGTTACAAGATGTGAGGGTCATGCGTGGTGCCAATATTGGTAGCGACTGTTTCCTGGTTGTAGAAAAGATTTTTTTGAAACTGAGAAGGGCAAATATCGGAATTCAGCGCAGCCCACGGTTAAATGTGAATAAGCTGAGCGATGACGCCGCGAGGATAGCATTTGGCAACATCCTGACAGAGGATATGAGCGCCCGGCCCAAGGATTCGATGACGATAGATGTTTTCAACCGCACACTGAAGGCCGTCGGAGAAAAGTCCTCGGGTACAGACAGAGGGGCAAAGCATCGTGGATCTCGTCAAAAACCTGGCAACTCACAAAAGAGAGAAAAGATGTAAAGAAACGCATGTTGAGCAAGAAACCGTCTAATTAAAGGAATGCCATCACTGAAGAGTATAGAATGAAAGATAAAGAGGTTGAAAAATCAGCGAGAAAGGACAAAAGACGGTATGTGGAAAACCTGACACAACAAGCAGAAGAGGCGTGCCGAATGAATGATTTGAGAACGTTATATCAGATTAATCAAAAGCTCTGCAATCGTAGTCAGGCCAGCAATCAACAAGTGAGGACCCAGGGTGAAGATATAATAACTGATGTGAAAGAAGAGTAAGCCAGATGGCGAGAACATTTTAAGCTCATTCCAAACCGCCAACCGCCTCAAACCAACGTCGATATACCTGAGGCAGCTACAGAACTCGACGTCAACATAGACCACATCAGCCTCCAAGAGGTGCAATTTGCTATCTAGAGGTTGAAAAATGGGAAAGCACTGGGCGACGATGGAGTGTATGCCGAACTGCTCAAGGCAGAAACCGAAGAGATGCCGAAAGTTTTGCAAGTCCTATTCCAGAACATCTGGTATACTGAGCAGATACCGGACGCCTGGCGTTCGGGTACTATAATCAAACTTCCCAAGAAAGGTAACTTGAGCTACTGCACCAATTGGCGAGGTATTACGCTTCTATCAGTCACGAGCAAGGTATTCTGTCGCATCATTATCCGACGTGTCTCCAATGCATTTGAATCCATTTTGCGACAAGAGCAAGCCATGTTCAGGAAAGGAAAATCTTGCATTGACCAAATCTTTGTCCTCCATCAGATCCTAAGGCAGACACATGGATGGAATGCAGAGCTATGTGTGGCCTACATCGACTTCCAGTAGGCATTCGATAGCGTTCACCGACCAGTGTTATGGAAAATCCTCTGTCATTATGGTATACCATCAAAGATAGTAAATCACATAAAAGCCTTTTATGAGAAGTTTGAATGCCAAGTCGCTCACAATGGAATGCTTACTGAGAAGTTTGAGGTTTGTACGGGAGTGAGGCGAGGATGTATCCTCTCACCGATACTCTTCTCCGTAACAATAGACTGGATTATGAGACAGGTGACCGATGGCAGGGCAGCAGGCATTCCATGGACCTTAGCGGGACAGCTAGAAGACCTGGACTATTTGGATAATGTTGCCCTGTTGGCATGCAAGATCAGTGACATCCAGAACAACAGCGACCGACTATCGGCAATTGGCAAGACGGTGGATTTAAAAATCAACGCTGGCAAATCAGAGGTTATGCGGAAGAATGTTCCGGAGCAACCACCAGTGTTTATGGACGGTCAACCGCTCAGTGAGGTTTCAGATACAGCCTACCTTGGGAGCAAATGGACTGTAAATGGTGACTGTGAAGATGAGGTCAGGAGAAGGATCGGGAAGGCGAACCAAGCATTCTGCATGCTAAACTCCATTTGGAAATCCTCCGCTCTCAGCATTAACACGAAGATCAGACTCTTCAAGAGCAATGTTCTGAGTGTGTTGCTGTATGCATCAGAATGCTGGAAGACGATCGCTGCCATTGAGCGCGAGATGAACGTGTTTCAAACTAAGTGCTGGAGAAGGATTCTACGAATTTTTCGGCCACATACCATATCGAATGAAGAGCTCCTGAGAAAAAATAGTCTGGAGATGGTATCTACCGTAGTCAAAAGACGACGGTGGAAATGGTTCGGCCATGTCTGCAGGATGGATCCCAGTTCGCCTACAAAGGTAGCCATTCACTGGCTTGGGCAGGGTAAAGAAAAAAGAGTACGGCCTGAGGAAACTTGGCGCAGAACGTTTGAACGCGAACTGCATGCACAAGGATTCACGGTGCAGACGGCAACGGAAGCAGCGGAAGACCGGAAGCACTGGCGTGGGATTGTCTCTGCCTCATGTGCGACCTGGCACAGAGAGGACTAAGTAAGTGTTCACCAGTACTTTGTCGAAGCTTTTGAATGGACCGTCTTTTGTTGGAGAGTTCTCAATTTTATCATCAACACTTTCAATATATATCAAATTTATTTGATTCACTCGCCGATTGTGAATGGTACAACAAAATGTGACACGCTTTTTATGGAGCTTCTCCCGCAACATCAATATTATCATGAATTGCATAGAATAAAATCTTTTGTTGAATCCATTTGAAACAATTCACTCCTGATATTTCTTTGGGATTTTCTCCACTAGCCTTTGCTGAAATCCGTTAACTCACAAAACAGCGGGATTTTATATAAATGGTTCCGATTCCTTAGATGGGCTGCCAATAGCTGACATGCCACATACACTTGAAACAAACTGGTTTAAAGGCTCCAGTCAACGATTTTTGTTCATTATTATGTCAGTAAAGGCAGTTCTGACAGTCCTGTGCAAGCTAATCACACATGCTAGAATTTTGTCTCCGTTGACAGAGACTATTTAAATCACGTGCGTTTCAAATTATTACTTCGTTCTTTTATATTCAAAGCATGCAGAGCATGGGCAATAATTACCAAAATGTTTGTGCATCAAAGCTAATTGTTTACAGCCGTGAAGAAATTTTCGAGGTAATATAGCAGCAGAAAATTTTACGTTCAATGAAATGAAATGAGTAAGTTGCAATTAATCCCATATGCAAAAAATGTGTATTGCTCCATAAAGAACATCTGCCACCGTCCGTTTAGCGCATTCTTGGACGCACCCACTAAATCTGCCAAGTAAAGTTCTTCGGAGAATGCGTTTTGGCATTGACTACAAGGATATCAAAGATGTGCATTTTAGATTCTAGCTGCTTACTTAGCGTTGGGGTGACGTCGTGTGCCGATCAAATCCTGAAGCAAGCGAAGTCAATGAATGTAAGATAGCCTAACCTTTGACAACGTTGAAGTTTTCTATGGGATCGCCTCATGAGCGTGACGAGCTAAAAGACGAATTTCATACTTGATACATGACAGCACCTTGATCATGCGAATGACGAGCTCCGGTATCTTTTATAGCTGCATTGTATATTTCTGGAAATGTGGCCTGCAATCTTGTGAAAAGCAATCTAGATGCGGCTTCACAACTGATTTGTAGAACAGTAGCAACACTTCAGTTTTTTCGCATGAGAGTTCTAAGCACAATCAAAAATTTCTCTCTTGGCTTTATTAGACGCAGCAACACATTAGCCAGTTTAATTGATGTTTGCATACACTATGATTCCTAAGTCCACAGTAGTATGTTGTTATCATCATTGTGTGTTTTACTTGATTTATACTACATATTTCGTTGTTATTTTATCATAATGCATACATGTAAATATGTACACAATTTGAATATATGCTTCCCGCCACACATGTGTTCTGATTCTGGTCTAGTCTATCGTGTTTTATTGCTTTGGATTTGTATGCCTGTTACGTCAGAATGTGTTTTCCGATTTATTTAGGACAATAATCATAAGGCCTAGGTTTTCAGGGATGAAGTCTCGATTAGAGCAACTGATACTATTTGGTGAACTCCTTTTCGGGAAAATTTACTTTCCTATCATATACTCCTATTTATTTCGATTTTCATGTCATATATATTTTTTAATACACTAAATAATAATAATAATAATAATAATGATAATATTAATAATAATAATAATGATAATAATAATAATGATAATATAATAATAATAATAATAATAATAATAATAATAATAATAATAATAATAATAATAATAATAATAATAATAATAATAATACTAATAATAATAATAATAATAATAATAATAATAATAATAATAATAATAATAATAATAATAATAATAATAATAATAATAATAATAATAATAATAATAATGTATATTGTTGGATACACCAAGTCAGTATAGAGAGTTCACTTCATCGGGTCACGGAGATATGATTGGTATTGCCCTTTTAAGAATTATGAGAGTGTATTTTGTTGAATTTCAACAATTCTGAAAAGTAAATTCTCAAGAAAAAAGTTATATGTCACTTTAAAAATTTTAATAGCTAAAAATATTGAAAGCCTTTTATGCCGTAAAAGTATAAATTATCTATATTTGTATTAATAATAAATAGCTTACCTAATTTTTCCGGAGATAAAAAGGAGTTGAGTTGCTTTTTGAATTCCGTTTGTGAAGTGCTCAATTTTATATTATTGGGAAATAAATTCCATAAACGAGAATATTCATAAATAAAGAAACCTTTTCGTACACGATTGTGGATATTCGGTATACATATTTTGTTTTTGTGTCGAAGATTATATACTTCAGAGTTTTTGAAATCCAATTGTAAATCAATGTCGATCATAGCTTTTTTTAATATTCTGTAAAAAAAGTATAAGATTTTGTTTTATTCTTCGAAACCATAATGGTATCAATCCTAGGATCTGACATCTTTCCTCATATGAATGCTTATCTGAACTGGTGGTAATGGATCGTGTGAAAGAACGTTGGATGCCTTCTAAAGCATAACTATCAGACCGAGTAATGTTACTAGATGTTATGTTGCAGTAATAAAGGTAGTGTATGTAACTTGCAAAGTTCCAGCTTGCACTGGGGCAGAGAGATGAATCTATGAAGTAAACCTATATTCTTTTTTGTTTTAGATATCAAGTAGCAAATATGTTCATGAAATGTAAGTGATCCAGAATATCGATAACCTAAATCACGTACACATTGTGCTGGTTGTAGTGGTGTATTATTTAGGATGATCGAATCTTTTGGTATGATAGAGTTGAAATTTATGAAAGTAGATTTATTGGTGGAGAACTCAAGACCGTTCCAAATACTCCATTGAAGTAGCGCATCCAGTTCTTGGTTTAATTTTAATATAAAGTCGTTAGTCTGGTTAGATGGAAAGGCTATGGCGGCTTTTATATCATCTGCAAACAAAAAGATCTTACAGTGTGTTATGACAGATAGTATATCGTTGATGAAAATCAAGAAGAATAGTGGACCTATAACGCTTCCTTGTATGACTCCGCTTGGAATTGGCAAAGTTCTAAATCGGTAGCCATTTATGTCTACCGAAAAGGTGCGTCCAATGAGAAAAGAATCGAACCACGAAAGTAGGTTTCCAGTAATACCTACAGCAGATAATTTTGCGAGGAGTAGATTATGCGGGACCCTGTCAAAGGCTTCCAAAATATCAATGAATACAACTATGATTCCAAGGTTTCAATCTACTGATTGTGTCACGTAATTTAAAAATTCTAGTTGACAAGTGACGCAAGATTTTCTGTTGAGAAATCCGTGCTGGTTTGATATGTAATAGTTTGGTGTCAAGTATGCTAGGGTGGCCTGTCTGACAAGCTTCTCAAATATTCTAGCTAGAAGTGGTGTGTGATTAATGGGTCGATAATTGGTAACTGTATGTAGTGGTCCGGACTTATGTCGAGCAATAACAACGGAATGTTTCCATTCTAAGGGGAATGTTTCGGATTTGATAGACGTATTAAAGAGATTGAGTAGTAATAAGACGAAGTCTTTAGATCCCATCTTGCATATTGCTGGTACGAAACCTGTTTCATCAGGTTTGTAGGAGATTGTAACTTGATTACAAACTTTACGTATGTCAGAGGTATTGATTGTAATTGTGTCTAACGTATTGCATGAAGGGTGTATGATTACCTCTGGATAAGAGTTGTCATTATATGAAGCATCAAAAAAATAAAAGAAATTCTTCGCAAACAGCATAAGGCTCAGTTACTACTGTGCAATTATTACCACGTTGGTCTTCTTCAATGATGTAGATTATCGTATCTGAATTTTTCGATGCCCTAGCTTTCATTAATTTAGATAACGCTTTTTGTTTTTTACTGAATTTAAGGGCTGTAGATTCATCAAGAATCAGTTTATGGTTCATAATTTGTACTAGTGTGTCAGATAGTTCATACGAGTGCAAAAGAAAAAGAGATGTCATGCTTATTACGAGCATATGATGTCAGATAAGCAATGCGTTTTTCTAACTTATGAGCTTTACTTAGTTTGGGGTGTCTAGTATGTCTGGTAGTAGATTTCTGTAGTAATTCAACAAGTTCATTATGAAAGATTTGGTAGATTACATTAAAATTGTCAGAAAGGGAAAATTCAGTCCAATTTCCGTTTTTAATGAAGTTTTTAAAGATTTTCCAATCTATGTGAGTAATTATATGTGGCTTTTTAACATAAGTTATTATGCTAATGCAACTCAATTCGAAAGATATAATGTTATGATCTCCATTAAAAATGACGGAGATACGTTAAGGTTTGAAGGTGTGATATTTAGAGTAAAAACAAGGTCGAGGATATTTTTGTTGTGCGTTGTTTTATCAACAAACTGTGTAAAACCTAATAGTTTAATGGTATTGGAAAAAGAATTAAGATTTATGTCGTTGCTCTCTACCCAGTTAAGAGAAGGCATGTTAAAATCTCTTGCAATGAATTTATAGCGGGAAGAATGGAGAGAGGCTTCTATGAAACAATCAGTCAAGCGTTGAAGCGATGAAGAAATAGTAGCTGGTGGATAGTAGATGCATCCGAATAAGAGATCGAAGGCCGGCAGTGCTAGCCAGATAGATTCTCCGATATGATCAAAGACGGATGAAATAATGATGTTAGCTTGGAGGTTAGAATGAACATAAACAAGGTCTTTTCTAAAAATGTGATTGTTTGGAATCAGAAGTTCACAATGTGATTGTTCTTTTTTGTCCAAGATGCAGTTATAAGAATAATATCAGCGGGATTGGAGAGAAGATATGAACGTTAAGCTGATATCTTGTTAGTTATGGATCGAGCATCGATAAGAATAAATCTAAGAGATGAGGGGCTACGATCAGAAAATGGCTTATTATGTATTTGATTATTATGTGGAGCATGTTGGGTCAGGTTAAAAGCCTTCGTGAAGGGATTTGAAAATTTCTGATACTTGAAAAAGGGAACATAGTAGAGTGAGTGTTAAATGAGTTGAATTATGAAACATTGGTGTCGGGGGACCAGCTTATATGGTTGAAAAATTCTGTGATGGGTTGTAATAATTTGGAAATGGGTTCTGGTATTGTGGACACGGTCGATGGAATTGCCATGGCATGGTCCGATCTAATGGATAAGGCATTATACGACGATTAAAGTTCCTAGTATTTCTATTGTCAAAAGTTGAAGAATTCCTAAAAGGAGGTGGTGCAGGCAATAACGCACTAGTTTGTCGAAACTTGGGCAAGATGGTTCTTTTCCTCAAGTGAGGGGATGTAATAATTTTAGGTGGAATAATAGGTTGTGTTGAATTATTCACAGGAGAAGGGGAAGTTGCAGGTGCATTTAACTCTTGTGGCATCTCATCCGATTCCATCGTTTCTTTCCGATTGTGGGAATATTCGGTGGAATATTGAGTAGTACCGATACGCTTATGGAACCTAGTTCTCCGTTGCATTGTCGTGAGATCAGGTTTTGAAAAATACATTTTTAATTCTGGGAATCGATTTCAAAACATCCTTATGGGCTGAAATGTGTGATGCCAGGCATTTGTCACTGAGTTCTAATAGGATTGGGCAAGATTTAATAATAATATTATATATTCTTGGACATCCAAGGCATGTAATACATGATCAGTTTATCAAAATTGGAACAGCAAAAGAAAATATAACGGTGCAAATGACCGAAGTGAGCGGGATTTTTAAACATTTTTTCCGTTGAATAATGGGAACGAATATACAGTAAGTGAGAAAAAAATCCTAATGTCTAATACCAATAGGGTTTCATTTAAATTTTGTCAGAATTTACGAATGGCAAGGATGGGAAAACATGAAGAACATGAATGGAAGGTAATTATGGAAAAAGTGAAGTGCATTGTAATAAATTGTCATAAAAAATTGATAAAAGATTATATATGCATCAATTCATGTTTCTTATGGAAAGATTGGTTGAGAAGATGAAAAAGGGAACATAAATCCATCAGAATAAGAAAATCTAAGAAATTATGGGGGATGAGAGAAGGTGTGGCTAATAGCATGGGAGTAGGTTACGCTGTGTACTCCAATACTCTTGAAGAATTGTCGACGAATCGAACCGAAATATGTTTACCAGCCGGGTTTTTGTTATCTGCACGAGAGTGAATCGCAAATGGAACAAATCTCGGGCAGATAGATTTCGAGCCAGTTTCAGTGATGGTTCGGTATTCGAAGACACTGGAATATAATGAAAGATATTCTCTTCACCATCATGGTGAGAGGTTATCAAAGTAAAATAGTTCATCATTTAAAAAAATAAGAATGTACATTAAAAACATAATGATTTTCAGGTTTTTATACTTTTTTATTTTTTTGGTAGATTTTATTGTGTTGCAAGTTTGTATAAAAACGTTACATTTATAAGCCTCATATGAAATAGAAGACAGATATATACATAATGGTGTATAGAAAATGTCATGGAAGGCAATGTGACAAATAGACAAATGTGATGCAAGTCCCAACCTATGACAAGACATGCATAGACCCTATGTAACCTGACACTACAGCAGCGTTATAAATAGATAATCAGAAAAATAATTTTTTTAGATGTTTGGAAATTTTTTTAAAGCGACATTTGTTTACGATAGAAACCTGAATTGAAACAATAAAGATAACTATGTTTAAACAAAAGGGGGTAAGATAAGCCTAAAGAGATAAAATAAGTAACGCTACATATAATACTAGACCCACTTCGAAGGCTTAAATTTTCTCAAGCGTTTCAGCGAAGTGCAGTCCAATGGGAAGCCATAAGATGAGTAGATAAACAAATTTCAGTAACAATGATTCAACGAACTTGTTAGTTCGTTGAAGTATATCCTTGTCGATATTTGAATTATCATCCAGGAGGATAGTCAACGGTTGTAAAGTCTTGCAAACCTGTGTAACAAAATAGTTGTTCTTTCGAATTTAATTTAATTAGGATTCTAACTTCCGTAATTTATTCAAAATAACGGAAGTGTTCTGATCTAAGTATACGGAGCATTTGTTGCTCTTGGGGATTTTACGGAAATTAATTGGCTTCGAGATGGGTGTTTTAGTGTGCATATTTCGAATAGTATAAATATAAAAATAGTGAGAGATATAAAATAAACGTTTTCGTAATTATCGAATATTTGGCAATCACGTACTGTTTTCAAACCAAGCGCGACCTTGATATAGGAATATTTCTGCAGACACTACAGAACACTTCAGCCTTCTTTATTTTATTATGAATGACTCTCGTCTCTGGTTCACCCAAAATCGAAGCGTCGTTCGAGTCCTACAGTGTGAAAACTCTATGACCTCAGTACAATCGTGTTGTTGGTATTTTGCCACCATCAGTCCCAGAATATTTTGCCGATTAAATTACAAAGCCTGCTGATAATTAGTACAATGCACTTAAACTTGTTATCATTTCACATACTGCGTCTTCTCCTGAGCAAAACCTGCGTATGCTTTCGTTCCGTGTAGAACTAGCTCAACATACGTTATCAAAGCACCTATAACACATGCTTGGTTCACAAGGAGACAAAACGGTAGATTATAATATCATCCGCGATTTATGGCATCGAAGTCTGACTACAGACGTACGCGAACATTTTGCCATTATGAACTAAAACACCGGTCGCCAGCACTCAGCAATCTTTGTATATGAAGTTCACTTTATCTATTCCATTGCTAGGTTATCTCATGTAAAATTACTTGATTGTTAATTATTCAACCACACAGAAAAAACGAGATTTAATAGTGTTAAATTTGAAGTTTCTAAAATATATTACTCAAACACAAATCTTCGCCAAATTTAAAACTTATTCTCGAAACACATCGACCAAACACACAATCTGTATGATATTCTTAAAAGCAAGCAAATCCATTAGGCGTGGAATTAGACGCGGTGAACCTAGCAACACTCACATTAGTCTTTTCTACTTAACCACAAGGCCCACAAAATCGCGCATCCTCGTAGAATCTGGTGAAGAAATAATATTTTGACCCCACATTAAACGCAAGAACTGGTCATCAATTGGTTAAAAGCAGTAAACAGCAAGACAATTTCTTCGTTCGCTCAAAATACACTTTCTGTCTAATAAGGCCTTGTGCTTTCATTTTTGTTTATTTTCACGCTTGTAGATGTCAAATTATTTTCGACAAGGACGGTCCCAAGCCCTTGCTGCGAAAAGAACATGGTTACCATAATTCTAGCTACAAAACGGCAACGAGAACGCTAACAGAAAAACACGGACCTGAGAGGAATGATGGAGCCTCAGTTTGTAGGTGTATGACGTCGGGTGGTGGAGGACAGATTCATCTGGAAGCCGTCAGGCCAACAAAAATCGTCTCCACAAGGACCATCACTACCGTCTTCACATGGAACATGCGGACTGTAAGTTCATTGCAAGTGCCCGCAGAGTTAACTAATTATAAACTCACGGTCTTAGCAATCTGGGAGTCGAGATAAATTGGTTCCTGGCAGATTCGACTGACTTAGGGTGGATTACTGTTGTACACAGGTCATAGACAGCGAGATTCCGCACAAACTCAGTGAGTGGCTCTTATGCTTTCCAAGTTGGTAAAGTGAGCGCTCATTCGGTGGGAGGCGCATGGATCATGGATCAAAACAGCCTCCTTTTATACAAATAAGAGAAGGATCAACATGGACATCATCCAGTGTAAAGCCCCTACGACGAAAAGTGAACAGAGGGGTAGGTGTTGGATAGCATCGACAAACTGACCCTTTTGAGACTACCGAGACATTACAGAGTACCTGAAAAGAGCACAAACATCACTAGAAAGTCATTCAAAAGAATAATATGCAGAATAGTGCATGGCAGACAACTCAATGACACTATCAAAGTAAGAACCGCAGTAAAGCTTGGCTCCCTACTCTTGCCGTTTCAGCTTTTGCTAGCCATAGACTGGTTCATAAAGATATCGATATACCATAAGCGTAACGGCATTCAAGGGAATCTGTGGGAGCAGTTGGAGCACCTCGACTTCTCCGACGATCTGGATTTTTTCTCCCACATTCAAAAACAGATGCAAGAAGCCACTAGAATCGTTACGGTTAGCTCAGCTAGAATAAACCTCAACATCAAAAGAGAGAAGAGCAGTGGTCAAGACCGACGCATCTAAAACCACACCCATCACGGTGAGATACGAGGTGCTGGAAAAGGTAAAATGTTTCACATATTTTGGCAGCATCCGTGAAACGCTTAAAGGAAAAGATCAGTTAAGAAATCAGATCTTCATCAAGCAGATGTTTTTACATCTGGGGATCGAACGAGATCAGCATTGATAACAATATTACGCTTTTCAACAACTTATTAGATCCAGTACTAATATACGGATAAGAGAGCTGGAGAACCACAGTTACTATCATGAAGAAAACACAGGTCCTTATCAATACCTGCCTCAAAAAGATCCTAAAGATCTGCTAGCTCGAAAATTTTATCAATGAATAATTGTGGCAACGTAAGAATCAGCACTGTAAACTAGAAATGTATAAATTATTCACCATTCCTATCTTCGACTAATGTAACATAATATATACTAATATAAATAAAACCGATAGCATAGTTTTAGAAAAGATACAACGTTCTTTCTCAAAATCAATTATCGGTTATACCACCAATCAATCCTATAATGAAAGATGTATACAACTGAAACTCGATCCTCTATGGTTTCGCAGACTTAAGCATAACCTCATCTTATTCTTTGAAATACTGTCAACGGATACTATGGAAATACGTTCGAATATTCATATACGGCATGATTCTAAATATAGCTTGAGAAACTGTGAAAAAACTATTAGGTCACCAAGGTTTCGTAGTAAAGTAAGGAACAGTTTCTTCTTGACTAAATATGCTAAACTGTGGAATCTTCTTCCAAAATATATAAGACTCAGTTCCTCGCTAAATGAATTCAAATCACATCTAGCTTCATTTCTCACCGTTGATAAAATTCGCAATCTACTTAATTCAAATGTTCTACCTGATGATTTATATAATAATGGCATTCCTGGTTATTGATATTAAATGAACGTTCATATCGTTCGAAAGAACATTCTCTCGCTTCTGAGTTTTTCTCCACAGCAAAATTCTCAATCCGCACCAAAATGAAACTGGCCCCCAGACCTCAAACTAGTGGAATAAACCACCTTCGCCTAGCGGACAAGAAAACGGCTCATGGTCAGGAAAGATCAATCTATTTACAACAATCAAAATGGAAAAGTTTGGAACATCAACAATAGAGATTCTTCGCGCATTTCTGATGGACCTTATCCATTGATCATCAGTGTTGCCAGAAACATTCTAGACTTTTCCTTGCAATAGCTGTGTTTTCGTTATATATCGGATCACGTACCGATTACCTGGAAGCAACTTTAAATACCATTACCTTTATATTTATTGAACGTTAAATTCCGCTGAAACAAATGACCTTGAACAAATTGTTTTTGCAAATGTACATCCTATAATCTGATTTTACAAAGCTTTTGGAAATTATTGATCATGTTTAACGTGCCTTGGATTTCCAAGAATAAAATTTATTATTATTATTATTATTAATGACTATCTAGACTGGCACATTTGAGTAGCGTCATATGCCCCACCAGTCGAGAAGGAGCCAGCAACATCTACTCTGGTCGTCCACCTGATCTTATTTTTTTGTCAGGTCTTCCCATCAGATACAGTGTAAGCTAACACCGATTAAATCTGATGGGTATTGTTGTTCCAGAGGGTTTGGAGAGCTCGTTCTTTTGTGACTACTCATCAGTACGAAATCCTTAGAAATATTCAAAAAGTTTACCACAACACTACATTTGAAGCACTGGACTCTTGGTTTACTCTTATTTGAGCTAATGAGCAGTGCATATCCTGTCTTGGGTCGGATACAAACCCAGTACTGTCACCATTGTAATTTCATGTCGTACGGCCTGATCTACCGTCCACAATTTGAACGATCGAGGTCAATTTGGATCGCCAGCCTTTTACACGAGGATCAAACTTAAAACTTCGTGTCGTTTCTCTGTTCTATTTCAATCTTGGTGACGTTTTTTGTGTTTCTGTTTTATATCTTTGCTGTTTTGCATTATTGATAATGCCTAAAATATCGAAACGTTTGAAGCCAAAAGAGATGGTAATGACACTGTTGGTTCCGCCTCACGTAGCTCTTGTATATCGCTTTCAGTTAGTCCTAAGTTTGACCGTAAACCAGTGCCGTCTATGCGTGAACTCGAATTATAGCAGGATTTAGTGATAGCCAGAGATGTGCAGATGTAGTGTCAACAACTATCAGGTGGCTGATGTTCCTTTCGCTCGTAACGTTGATCGTCAGATCGAATCAGAGGTGGTCGAAGCGTCACAGAGAGTCATGAACGATTCCACTTTATTGCCAAGGGTAGAGTTATCGTCATTTGATGGTAATCCAATGGAATACTGAAATTTTATCAGACAATTTGAACGCCATATAGAATATGGCCAGCTTCTGTTGTACCTCAGGTATTATTGCTAATGTAAAGCTCGAAACGCTATTGACGCTGGCGCAATGTTGCCGCCTGAAAAAGGCTATAAATGAGCACGCAGCATTCTACAGGATATGTTTGTCTACCTCATGTTGTTGCAAGCTCGTTATTGAATGAGTAGTTTAGTGAAGCAACACAGGTGAAAAACACTTCCGATAGTCTGTCGAACCTCGCCTAGTAGATGGAAAATTGCCAAATTGCATTGAAGCAAATGTGTTGTGAAGCACATTTTGATTCTGTAACCACCTTGAAAGGCGTTGTTAAGTGCTTATCCGTCGCCTTACAGCATCATCGGGCTGATGCGCGGATCAACCCAGCGTGGATGGTCATAGAGTCACCTTTGATCACCTGGCACAATTTGTGTCACGGCGTGCACGTGTCACAATGAGCAGATTCGGGCAGCTGCTTAAAACAACCAGCTCATACACACATAACCAATCGACTCGTGCATACCCAAATGCAAGAAGTGGTTTCCAAACCACTGACAAAAGAAACGTTCCCATTACCACTAGTGATGTGAAGCCTAGCATTGTATGTTCTATTCGCCAGGCCTCTCATGTGTTAAAAATTGTCTGAAATTTTTGGAATCAGATGTCAAATCGCGCTGAAAAATCGCTAGGCGCAATTTTGTTCATTTTTTCTGTCTGCGACGGTCACATGGCGCTGTGTCATGTAACTACAAGCCGTGGTGCACTGCTGAAATTGCGGTAAACGACACGACACAATTCTACATTACGATCAGGCTGCAGAGAAACCGACTACGAATATTCATTGCAGCCATGCAGCAATCAGTTTGAAGTGTACTTAGGTTCTATACCCTTCAAGATCGAGACTTTGAATGGTCTTATAAATGATGTAGCTTTCTTGGATAGTGGTTCTGATATCACGTTGATTCTAATGGACTTCGTTGAACATTACAAGATGCCTATAACTCCTGTGCAAGATTTTTTTACACCTTTGGGGCATCAACGTAAACTATCTTGTTCCTGTTTAAACTTCAAAATACACTCGTTTGACGGCGGTCAAGTAATCTATGTCGCACAGGCTTACACATTGGAAACTTTGCCGTGTGTATCACAATGTTCAATAATGGACTTGAGTGAACGGCCTGCATATTTGAAAGACCTTGACTTCTTTAACGTTAGTGATCGGTCTGTAACTGTGCTGATAGGTTTCGATGTTTTTGAAGGAAATCGGACGTTCGAACAACGGTTAAAAGGCAGAGGCCGTCGATTTGCAACGAAAGCGTTGTTGGGGTGGATTTTGCAAGGACCGCCAGGCCAAACCTCGAGGATGTATTGTGTTTAAATTATTCCCTGGAGAAAAGGTCAATTGATAAATGCAACAACCATCTATTTAATGTGAACTTCGCAGACATATCCGCCGATGGAAATGAATGATAGCTTGATGACAAAGAAGCCTTGTCACTCGTTAGGCAATCAGAAATTATTGACGGTCATTTTCAAGTACAAATAATTTGACAGCGAAAAGGCGCATAAGCTAATTGTGGCGTCGATATGAACGTGATAGTAATTTTTTGGGCAATACAACAAGGTTATGACGCATCATTCGGGGACTGGTAATATTGAACCCGTTCTTAATAATGCCAAGGAGAATATTGTTTGGTATTTGCTTAACCATCCAGGTTTCAAACTCGAGAAACCGGTAAACATATGAGTAGTGTTCGATTGTGCGGCTAGACACAATGGTGTGTCTTTGAATGGTGTATTGATTCTGGGACCAAATCTGACGACAAATTTGATCAACGTATTGCTGTGTTTGCGATAACATGCCTATACCTTTGCTGCTGACTTCGAATAGATGTTTCCACAAGTCAAAGTGCCAAACTATGATACAGACGCACTTAAAATTCTCTGGTGGAACGATAATGGTATGTGCAGTTATATTACAAACTTTAGGATGACAATTCATCTATTCGGTGCAACGTCATCTGCTTTGGGTGAAATTGTCAAAACGTTAACTTTCGGACTGATTCCGTGATCGTTTTGTATTATATTACCAGATGAACTAGTCATTTCTCAACGTTATCAGCGAATTGCTTGACGTTCGTTCACGAATAAACCAGGCCAGTGAAGGCATGTTGATACCCGATCTACTGCAGTTGCTGCTATGAAATTCGATCGATTGCAATTTTAGGTAAACGACCCCGACTTACTACTGAAAACCATCGATACGTGGCCTGAAGTTGGTAATCTGTAGTGCACCGAACAGGCTGAATTTAAGCGTGCCAGTTGTAAAATAACTTCAATGGATTCACAACGATAAATAGACATCATTCTTCGTCGGTTTTCTAGTTAGAAAAGCCTTTTACGCTCAATTGGGTTGCTGGAACAGACTCAAAAAGACAAATGCCCGGGGGCTAACGCAGTCGCGCAAAAAGAGCAAGTTCGAACTTCTTGAAAGGCCAGGAGCAAAGCTGGCGGATGTGGTGAGTCCAGTCTTGGCAAACGTTTTCTCTATACGAGGCCACAGATGTCCGGTGATAGCAATGCTACGTGGCGTGTGTGACTCGCTACTCAATGAAGTCCTTTGCATTCTGTCTTTTGCATTTTTTGGCTAAGCTTGAAGTTGTTTTATAGGGAGACCGAACGAATTAGTTGATTTCATTTCAAACTTAGTTTTAGAAAGAATTTGGCGGGCGGTGTAGATGACGAAATTTTTGTGTGAATTTTTTCATATTTTCTGTTTAAATAATTTGATTTGTTCTTATTCATAATAGTTTTTATCTTTCATTGTTTTTGTGTATATATTTTTGTTACTGTCCCATCCACTCGTACACCCTTTTTTGTTTTATCGAACTTATTCATATTGCTTGGCTGCAATTGAATTCCACATATCTCTGAACGTGGTATTTGGAGAAAAGAGAGACGATTGTTCACCATTGTATTGGAAATTTTATCCCTTTGCATTTATAATTTGGCAGTCTATCTTATCAGCATTGGCTGAATTTATTGTTGTTATTTGAAACATTTGAGCGCTTCTGGTTCACATCATTTGTTCAACCCCGTACAGTTGAGGTTTGTGCATTATTGTTTGATATTAATCTCGTTAGTAGTACCGTAGAATATCCGAAAGGTTATTTTGAATTTGTCGAAATAAGAAACGGGTGATCTACGCGTTACTCACGTCACATACGTTACAATTAAGCCTGCATGAATGTTTCTCCAGACTGGCACATTTGAGCAGCGTCATATGCCCGAACAGTCCAGAAAACGTAAGCAACATCTGTTGTGGTCGTAAAACCGACCTGATGTCTTTTTTTCAAGGCTTTCCATCAGATGCACTTTTGATGAGCTCAACTAAGAGAGAAACAAGTGTCCAATGCTTTAAATGTGGAGCATTTTGATAAAGTTTGTGAATATTTCGAAGGACTTGGTAATGATGATTAGTCACAGAACATGAAGAAAAAACTCTTTAAACACTCTGGAACAACAATGCCCGTCAGATTTAAACGGTGTCAGGCTCACACTGAATCTGATCGGAAGACCTCAGAAGGAGATCGGATCTGTTGAACGACTGGTCGGGCATATGGCGCGACTCAAATGTGCCACTTTGGAGAAATATTCATGAGGGCTCAATCGAGATCGGTCAAATGGTGGACGGTAGCACAGGCCGTAGGGCGTGAGACTACAAATGTGATGGTAATGGTTTCGAATCCGAACAGATACCTGATATGCACTGCTGATGAGCCTAAATAAGAGCGAAAATGAACCGTTGTGATAAACTTTGTCAATATTTCGATGGAGGTTTTGCTGTTGTGTAGTCGCAAAACCTCCATTGCCGATGTTCTCAATGTCAGTGCTTTTCAAGTGGAACATGCAGAACTGATGTGCGACGTTTTTCAATGACTTCCTCAATATTGTTTTGTCGTTGACCATGATAAATGCTTCTTCGTGTCACTTAACTGGTTATTTAGGACATCATGTCGATCCGGACGAAATTCGCCCCTTGCACTATTATTGTTTCATTTTCAAAAACAGCCCATGTCCCACCTCTCTTTGAGTGTCAATTCAATTAATTAATGTAGTCAATTACTACTGAAGATTCATTCAGAATTATGTTAACAGATGTGAATCGTTTGCTTATAAGTCACGCAAAAATAAGCGTTAATTATAATGAAATGTTGATGGTGCTGAATCGGTTCACCGATTAAAAATTGCAATTAATAGACCACCCACCTCCTCATGCATGTCTAGGAATCCTCATGCTCACCCGCAATTGCTACTTATGCAACACAAGGAGCAGTCTGTACAGTCATTCATCAAATTATTGATGGCGTTGTCAAATTTCGGCATTTTTTAGTCGTATCCAGCCCACCTAAATATGTTACAACACATCATGTCTTGGCTTGTTAGTTATATACTATACTGTTACCAATTTCCGACATTTACATATAAAACCCAAATTCATTGTCTTCAGAGAAGGAAATCCTTTGTCATTTGCCTTGAGATATACAGAGGATTGACGTTCACCCGTTAGATATGCCAAGTTGACTATATATTACAACTTACGAGTGATATACGTTATCTGTCTGCTTCATCGATATCAGTTGCAGATGTTATTTTTTGCATGCAACTCACCGCAAACTGTCAATCAAATTTTCATCTTAAGTATTAGGCAGAGACTCAGCTACATGACAGTTACCTGAAGCTGTAGAAAGCCACTTTATCCGTTAGAGTTCCACGTGTCCTTATCCCTAATTTATGTTTTCATTTATTATGTGACTTTTCCGCCAACCACACCCGTCCTTTATTACCGAAGTACCATGAAAGAGCATTTTTGGTCCCTATCGTTGTTTTCTCCATCTGGTCATTCCACCTTCTCGTACGTTGATCACTGTTCAATCTAGATTACCTATTATACATGCGAATTTTTAATATTGAAGAAAAACCTGTACCATTTTTAACGCAACAAAATACAACGCCATACTTTCAGAGCTCCAAAATTGTTTCCTCCATCCAGTCAAGGTTTTCCACACATCCATCTCGACATTTGCGTTTCTCAAGGTATCTCTATTGGTTTTACGTACATTTTGAATTTTGTCGACCTTTCAAGCCCCTGGCTTGAAAGCCATCTTAATTACCGATAGTACATCGGAAATTGTAGCCAAATCTGTCCTGTAAAACTGAATCAGTTATTACAGTTTTCCATAAACTCTTACCACGGATGATGGATGCCACTTATAATCCACACAGTCCTTTGACTTTAACAGTGTTCAAAATGGGTGAGCATTGATCGCTTGAAGGCACCTTTCATCAAACAATTTTGGGAAAAAACATCAAACGTATACATATGAATTTGTGCCCTCGACGTTGAAATTTTACCTTTGAAATTACCATCTCTTATTTTTCCAGTGTGCCTCGGTCAAATCAATCAAGTTAGCTATGTAAAATCTCCGTTCCATCCTCTGAATAACATATGGAATTAAAAACTCGGTTAGGTCCAAGAGTCAGTTGGCCTGCTAATCTTATAGACTGCGAGAATTAACATTTCCCGTTCCGAGACATTCATTTGTTTCCAAAACTCTAAGGACTGACCACTATGGAGTTTTTAGCATTGTAAATTTAATTTAATTTATCTTATATCATCAACCTTTGTTTTGCTATAATACATATATGTAAATGCTTACTAATTTGAATATATATATATATATATATATATATATATATTATTCAAGTGTCCTGTTTTGTGATAAGTCTATCGTGTGTTATTGTTTTGGATTTATATGCTAAGTTACGTTGAGAAGTGTAATGCTATATATTTATAAATAGATTATTGATTTTATTGTGGGATATCGAACGCATGTTAAGTATGATCAATAATTACCAAAATGTTTTCAGATCAAATTGAAGTATGTACTATCATGGATCACTTATCGAGGTCACATTCGAAGTGAAATTTTACGTTGAATAAAATTTAAAATAAACGGTATTAACTTAAGGCTTACAAAGAATCAGTTATTAATTTGTTATTAAACCCTTGAAATCACTAGCATTGCGGAAAAATGGACCAAAGTTTAACGAATAATGTTCATCGGAAAAGCGCAATGTTTATCTGCTCTAGAATATCGCAAACATTTTGGGTCTGATTTCATCAAATAAAACAGTATATCTCGAATATAAACATCATCTAGAGTTAACAAAAGAAATAAATTTCACCAAGTTAATGACTTCTGTTGGCCAGTTGTTTAGGCTGGTTTAAGATAAGTTATGCTTGAAAGTTAACAACGGAAACCGCGTGAGGGTTCTCTTAAAAGCTGTTAAACTTAATTTAATATCAGCACCCTGAAGTGTATTTATTTTACTGATCATCGGGTAGAATATCTAGATTGGAAAGTTAATATATTTGTACTATGGTAAGTTATGTGCTTTGAATGAGTGAGCATAGTAGCTAAATCTTATGTTTTGTGATTGACAATCAAGAGTTTAGCTTATCCAGTCAAGAAGATATTATTCCGTACTTTTATACAGAATCGTGAAAGTTTTCTTACTGTTTCTCAAGTTAAACTTAAAATCATGCGTATACCAAAATTTGTACACATTTCTTTTTTATCCGATTTTAGTATTCTAACCGATAAAATAAATAAATACATTTTATTCTTGAAAATCTGAGGTATGTTGTTGATCGGGTTTCAGTTGTACAAATCCTTCTCGATAAGAATTTTTGTTGATGTAACCTAAAATGAATTTCAAAAACGAACATACAATCTAATTTGAACTGATTTTGATGGACGAAGATTTGTTGAAAAAGTTTCGAAATTTCTTTTTGAGGTAGTTTAATGAGAAAACACAAAAAATACCGTATAAACCACATACAAAAATATTCCCGCAAAGTATACACACGATATCAACAAAATGGATTCAACCGCAATTGTTGAATGTTATTGTTCCTTTGACAAGCTATTGTGAAGCATATGAAATAAATGACCTCTTATATGAAAAATTTCTAACAAGCATTATGATATGTTTTGGACAGCTCATGCAGCGGGTGAAGATTATAATTATTAATAGTATTTATGACGCACTCGTGTGAAAGAAAATGTTAATAAATAAGTTTTTAAGAATATCTACATATGGAATAGAGCTTGCGCCTGAGACTGTCTTGATGGAAGTTTTGAGCAACACAAAGTATTATTTTGAAGAAAGTACGGTAAACAGTACAGAATATGAGAGTATATACAAGAGAATATGAAATGCGAAACTAGTTTGGACTCGACGTCAAGTAAACGAAATTATAATTGAAACTTTAATATTTTCCGTAAATGTCGATGCTCCACTCGTGGTTGCATCATATATTACTAAGGATATCAGGGCTACACTTCATTATTCTTCTTCACTGGATGATATTGATGACTAGATATGGATCGATATACTTCCACTGGACGGCCTTTTTGGTTGTATTTACAACGGACCTCCTCCATTCTAACATAACCTTGATAAGATAAAAAATGCTTTTATTGTAGTTTCTCTGAGCATTTATAAAAATGACCTTATAGCTAGAGATTTTAACATGCCTGATAATCTATTAACACAGCAATTGACTGTCTTCATGTTGATATTGTAGGCAATGTTCTAATAATCTTGCAACTAAATACGGTTGATATACATTCAATTTAAATAAACCTCTTCACCCTTTTCGTTGAATCTGATATATTCTCCCTCGAATAGAAGTCTTATATCATTATACCTCGCCATAAAACAGGGAATTCTCACATCATCACTAATAATCACCCACTTAATCACACACCTTTTCTCTCCAGGCTATCCGAAAAGTTGATCAAGAATGCATTAATAGCTCACTTGGGCCAAAACGCTTCCTCTCCATTCAAAATGGCATTTTAGATCAGAAGTCCTGCATTACCTGTCCCTGGAATATTTAGACTATGTTACCGCCTCCATAGATCGAACATAAGCTCTACTGACCGTTTTATTAAACATTATTACACATTTGATGAGGTTCCTAACTCTCTTCTTCTAGAAATATCATAACTTGGTATTTCCGGAACCCTTTTTAATTGGTTCCGTTCATATCTTTCTGATCGTACCTTCTCCGTTTATGTAAATGGCATATCCTCTAAAACACGTGGAGTCATTCAGGGTAGCGTACTAGGTCCTCTACATTTTTATATATATTAATGATGTGCAAAGCTGTTTAGCTTCGCGGATGATATTGAATTTATCTTAGCTCTTCTAGCCATAAAGATATCACAGGCTATAGACTCCCTCAACGATGATCTTTCAACCCTAATAATTTGGGGCTCGCAATATGGGTTTGAAATCTCACCTCTGAAGATGCAATTCATGGGTAAACGCTGCTCAATACCTCCTAGTAGTATCATTCTCAACAATACACCACTCGCGTCCTCTAACGAAATCAAATACCTAGGATTTAGATATTCTTCATCTATTAATTTCAACGAACGAGGAATATTTCTCATAGCAAAAGCTAGACAGAATTTTGGTTTGATCAATCACAAATTACTGTTACGTGAACGAAGACTAAGTCTACATAAAATGAAAGTATTACCGCCTTTTGACTACTGTAATATAGACTACTCTCACATTGCTAGGCGTGACTGTATACTCTTAGAAAGCCTTCAACGTAGAAGTAGCAGAATCATGTTAGGTTACTCTAATCCTTCATCTTATCAAGTAAGAAGCAATTTACTAGACATAGACGCGCTATGGTTACGCAGAATTTGCCTTTATCTTTCCTTTTTCTTCCGAATCATTACGGAGCACCAAGTTAATCTTAGGTCTACAATGCGCCTTCAAGATTGCAATCGTTATGTACGACGTAACCGAATGAGGCTACTGCATACTTGCCTTACTCGCACTAAAGTTCGACAGATCATCTTTTTAATTTGGTATGCAAATCTTCGGAATTCTCCTCCACTTCATTTTCGCATGTGCACATCCACAAAAAAATTCAAATTGCTTGTAAGATTTCTTACTGTTAATTCACTGAGTGAAATTCTTAAGATAAATTCTTCATTGGATAATTTATATCTCGTAGGAGCACGGGTTTCTAAGTTCACTTCAAGTTTTCTCATAAAAGTATGATAACCTGATCACTGACAGTTTGAAACTCGGCAAGTTTTTTTGTTTTCACTACTCTTTATATCGCACCATATTTCATTAAAATGATGTACTATTTCACGTTAATGACCTCTCACCGTGCTGGTGAAGAGAAAATCTTTCATTATATTTCAGTGTCTTCGAATAACGAACCATCACAGTAATTGGCTCGAAATCTATCCGCCCGGGATTTGTTCCGTATGCGATTCATTCTCCTGCAGATAACGAAAATCCGGCTGGTAAACACGTTTTGGTTCGATTGGTCGACAATTCTTCAAGTGTATTGGAGCACAGCACCCTACTGCCAACTCCCTGCTATTAGCCACACACTCTCTCATCCCCCACAATTTCTTAGATTTTCTTATCCCGATGGATTTACGTTCCCTTTTCAATCTTCTTATTCAAACTTTCCGTAAAAACATGAACTTATTCATATATAATTTATTTATCAATTTTTCATGACAACATCATTACAATTTGCACCACTTTTTCCATAATTACCTTCCATTTCTGTTCTCCATTGTTTCTAGCATCCTTGCTATTCGTAAATCTTGACATAATTAAAATGAAATTTTATTCCTATTAGACATTGATAAATTTTTCTTACCTACTGTATATTACTTTCCCTTATTGAACGGAAAAAAATGTTTAAAGATCCCGCTCACTTCGGTCACTTGCACTGTACTATTTTCTTTTGCTGTTCAAATTTGATAAACTGATCATGTATTGCATGCCTTGGATATCCAAGAATATATATTATTATTATATATTGATTCACACGTTTATTCGCTAAATATGGTGCTTTCTAAATACTCGAAAACACCTCGAAACTCACAACGTGTCACTCCACAATCGAATAAATATTCAGTGGTTCCAGGCTCTAAGATGTCTACTCTGATCTCTAAATTATACAATCGGAGACTAATTTCTAAACCATCGTGGATGAAATGAACAATTTATCGCACCTTTTTACGGTACTAGAACCTTTGGCAATACTCCTCGACCCCAATTATAATGTTGACTGTGATCTGCTTCAACGCACAGGACGCTTCGTTGCATCTCTAACCTCGGGAATCAAGCAACGGAGAATCCGAGCGGAGAACATAATCTTTTTAAATATAACATATAAATAACCGTTGGATGAATTCAAACGGTCAGTTCTTTCTCATTACGGCCTTACGGTTAACTCGGCGTCATTTACCAGGCTTCGTAAATCATCTATTGCCAGTCGCACTCGCATCCCTTTTTAAATTTACTAATAAGAATTATACTTATCATAACTTGAAAAATTAGCGCATTCTAGATTCAGTTCCCAGATTCTTCAGTGTGTTGATCGAACGTGACAATACGACCCTACAGCTTAAATTCGTCCGCAAAGTTCCCGCACCAGTGACAGTTAACGCTCAATCCTCTTCCTCTTCCGCTCAGACGCCGGATTACCTGTTGCACCCAAGGTCATCGCTAAGCCACAACCTATCCCTCGATCAAATCCTAAGAATAACAAAAAATTTAACTTTCGACTTTCAAAGCAATAGCCTCTCCTTCTCAACAAACCATCAAACCTAAAGCCACATGTGAACGACTCTCTTAGTAACAGTAATTCTAGATAATCTTGAAAGTATTTCCATCCATTACCTACGCAAACTCCCATTTACAATTATCATGGACCCTCACATCATGGTTCCCCTAATTCTTCTGCATCGTGTTGTTACCCTCACTCTAATCAGCATGGTGACCAGCCACAAAAATTGAGAATAAATAGAAATTAACACCTTAACTTTAACTTGCTTTTGTTTATCCCAATCCTCAAATTGTCATGTCACCCCAAACCAACATGCATAGAATTTCATCTTGGCCACACCCTGCTCAACATGTTTTTCCATCATACTCTCCCAGCCAGTTTTACCCATACTATTCCCCACAGTCAAATTTTCTAATAGTGTTTCCACTCTTATACATGATGTAACACAACCTAGATTGAAATCTCATGCCCCCGTTACTAACACATCTATCTGTATCCCCTCTATCAGCATCCTTTAAATTAACGCAAGATTTATTTCCTCTAAAATCTCTGATCTTCAATTGTTACTGTCTGCTAACCCAACTAATGTAGTTCTAATCACTAAAACTTGGACAACTGATGAAGATATAGACGCTACACTTTTCATACCAAATTATAAATTTTTTCCTAAAAATCGGTGCTCTGCTTGTGGTGGTCGTTGCATCATATAAATTACTAAGAATATCCCTGACAATCTTCATTGTTCTTCTTCACTGGATGATATTGATGATTCGATATGGATTGATATGTCTTCACCGGATGCCATTTCCGGTTGTATTTACAAACCACCTCCTGCATTCTTACACAATCATGATAAGATTGAAAATGCTTTTGTTGAAGTTTCTTTGAACCCTTTTGAAAATAAACTTAGAGCTTGTGATTTGAACATGTCTCATACAGACTGGAACTCAACTCATCAATCTAGAAAATTCTCCTCTTTTTCCGAAGCAATCAACCTTCTGGGTAACACCCAAGTAGTCGATAAACCTATGAGGCAGTCAAATTTTCTAGAACTCATTTTCACATTGGGTCCTAATGTTATTATTGTGGAAGTCATAGCCCCCTTCATGGTTGTGACAATGAGATAATTAAGTGTCAACTTTATCCCTGTAAGAATCAGACGTCTATCAACACAGCTAATGAGCGTCCTAATGCGGATTAGACAAAGTTTTCGACCCTTATCTGGAACTCTGATTGGACTGACTTCTTTATATAGCGGAATTTCAATCTTATTTCTTTAATATTCCATAAGAACTAATCTAGATGTCTCGTAACTGCATCAACTCCTCGGAAGACTAGGTCCATTAAACTTAATTAAATAAACCTTCTTGAAACATTATTGCCCGTCTTCCTGCTTTTGTAAACGACACACATGACTTTTATTAATTTTTACGTCTCACGAACTTCTCAGTTCTTTTACAACAATCAAATTGCAGTTCATCGGGAATCAAGAAAGAATGGTCCTGAACATTGCTTAGAAGACCAAGTCTTTGAAAAGTCGATTTCGATGTAATATAAGTAAACATGAAATTTCTACATTTGTGTTCTACCATGATGATATGGAATCATCCACATCAGATTCTAAAGAATTTAGTAGGCTGTTTTTAAACGAATTTATCAAATCATTTAATACCATCATTTAACCTTTAACCCTAGGTCGAAATACTCATCAAAGTTTATTAATTCCATCTCATTTAGTATACATGAAGTTAATGCTTTTTATAAGCCTGATATTGTAGGTTTTGTACCAGCAATCTTGCAACTGAATACGAATGATATACCTTTAATTTTATTAAAACTATTTAATCTTGCTGTTATTCCTTCTCGAATGGAAACTTTCTGTAATTATGCCCTGTCTCAAAACAGGAAATTTACACATCATCACTAATTATCGCAAAATTAATCACACACCTTTTCCCTCAGGCTATTCGAAAAGTTAATCAAGAAAGCATTAATAGCTTACTTGGGCCCTAATGCTTCCTCTCAATTCCAACATGGCTTTTTAAATCGAAAGTCCTGTATTACGTGTCAGCTGAAATATTTGGACTATGTAACCGCCTCCATAGACCAAGGATTAGCTGTACTGACAGTCTTCTTGAATATTACTAAAGCGATTGTTGAAGTTCCTCAATTTCTTCTGCTCCTGAAATTATCATCACTTGGTATTTCTGGTCCTCTATTTTATTGGTTCCGTGCCTTTCTTTTTGATCGTACCTCTTTTTCCGGTAACGGTATATCCACTAAAACACAACCTATACTAAGTGGAGTCATCCAAGGTAGCGTCCTAGGTCCCCTTCTTTTTCTTATATATAATAACGATGTGCGGAACGTTTTGAAAAACTCAAAGCGGATAATATGAAACTTGTCTTAGCTTTCCCCGTTCTAAAAATATCACGGGTTATAGACTCCCTCAAGGATGATCCTTTAACTCTTTCAAATATGGGATCACAATGTCGGTTAGAATTCTCGGATACGAAGAAACAATTCATGGTAATACGCTGCTCAATACTCTCTGGTAGTATCATTCTCAACAATACACCACTCGCGCAATCTAGCGAATTTGGAGACTTAGGATTTAGATATTCTTTATCTCTTAACTTCAACAAACAAGTAAAATTTCTCATAGAGAGAGATGGACAGAATTTTGTTTGATCAATCAAAAAATCCTCCTACGATAGAAGTATTACCGCCTCTTGACAACTGTAATATAGACTACCCTCACATTGCTGGGCGTGACTGTATAATTTTAAAAAGCCTCCAACTCAGAATTAGCAAAATTATGTTAGGTTACTCTTATCCTTCATCTTATGAGGTCAGATGCAATTTACTAGACATAGACTCGCACTGGCTGATTAGAATTCGTCTTAATCTTTTTCTTTTTTTTCCGAATTATTACGGAGTACCAAGTTGAACTCAGGTCTACAATGCGCTTTCAAGAGTGCAAGCGTTACATCCGACGTAACAAAACGACGCTTCTGCACATTCCGTTCACTCGCGCTAAATTCGACGCATCTTATTTAGGTATGCACATCTTTGGAAATCTCTTTTTCTTCATTTCCTTGTGTGCACATTTATGGGGCAATTCAAATTGCTTGAAGAATGACTTACTGTTGATAGGCTTAGTGAAATTCTTAAGATAAATTCTTTGTTAGATTCTTTATACTCTAATGGTTTACCAAGTATCTGATTTCACTTGAAGTTTTCCGTATTTGTATATTATGCGTTCCGGCAATATTCCCTGGTTTACTTTGGCTGAAGTGTCAGGCTGCCAGACCGTAGACACTCTCTTACACTAATTAATCTCATCATAGTCTTCAATGACATTTTCTTTACACTAATATGTATATAACTGACTTTTATATCGTTTGAAGCCTATAAATGTCCCATTTTTATCAAAACGCGCACAATAATAAAATCCTCCAAAAATAAAAAAGCGTACAAAACAGAAAAACATTATAAGTAAAGTGTTGCTCGCATCCCTATCTCTGTGCATAAACATCGTTATCCGTTGTACGAACCCTATGTAACAGTGGCATACAAGTATAAATTTAAAAAAACATTATTTTCTTAATATACATTCATATTTTTTAAATGATATACTATTTTACTATGATGACCTCTCACCATGTCAGTGAAGAGAATATCTTTCATTCTATTACAGTGTCTTCGGAAACAAAAGGATCACTGAAACCCGCCTGAAATCTATTCGCCCGAGATTTGTTCCGTTTGCGATTCACTCTCCTGTAGATAACGAAAATCCTGCTGGTGAACAATTTTTGATTGGATTCATCGACAATTCTTCAAGAGTATTGGATCACCCAACGTACCTCACCCCCATGCTATTTATACCACACTCTCTCTTATCCCCCATAATTTTTTAAATTTTCTTATTTCGAAGGATAATCGGACGCTTAGTGTTCGAAATTTCGGCAAGTCTTTGATCTGCACTACACACGTTTATATATACTGCGATATGTCTCATTATAAGCAATCAAAATCTTTAAGAGCAACCCACCGAACTACATCCAAATAAAAAAATTTCCGGTGGTTCTTGATGGAAATATGTCCACGGTTCTCTTCACAGTACGGAACCCAGAAAACAAGATTGAATCAGTCGTGGATAACCTGTTCACGTTTTCTGAAATTTGCCGTATATAAGAACCACTAGCTATCCTGTAGCAGATAGTGTGGAATGAATTCCGGGGCTGCATGTATTCCAGTTATATCCACATACAATTTTGACTCCCAGACAGCCACAGAAGAACGAAAACCGTGCGTAGACAAAGAGTGTATGCAATAATGCAAGGTTAACAACAGGAAAATCTGACTTACAAAATTATTGATTAATATTGAATAAATATTTGAACCGTCACTACAGATTCCCCTCCTAGAGAGTCGAACAAGAAAAACACGCTCGAAAATAACATTAGGTTATAAAATCATCAATCTTTTGGGGGAAATGTACCTTGCGACCTAAATGTGTGTGTCAGTCATGCTCCAGAGATGTGTCATGTGCGCATGGTTTGAAGATATCCGAAAATTCTCAAATGAGAGGAACGTAATTCGGTGCAGTATCTGGAATCGGGACTCGAATAGTTTGTATGGGTGAATAAGACGAATGGCCGATGACGTAAATCTTTGTAACATTGTCAATGAGCTTTGGTGTACTCATGTTGACTGAAAGATTGAAGTGTGAGAAGGAATCGGCTCCCAGGATAGGGGCTTTGATGTCGGCAACAGTGAAAATCCATCGAAAGTTACGTCGCAGACCGAGGTCGATGGGAAGTGATCGTTGGCCGTATGTGCTTATTCGAGTACCGTTCGCCGCTTGTAGATTCAACGAAGACTGGTTTCTGCGTTCTGAGTTTGTGGATGGGATGACACTCAGTTCGGCTCCCGTGTGTATCAGAAAACGCATCTTTGTTGAACCATCAGTGACGTAGAATAAGCGGCCGGTGTTATTGCCAGACAGAGCTGAAGCTTCTACTGCCTGGCTTCGCGGCTTCGCGGCTTCTCTGATTTTAGTTTTGCGTTTTGAAGCTGCATGGGGTTCTCTATACTACGAGGACGGCTTCGACTTCTGTTTAAGTGCTGTATTTGTGAAATCGAATTGCTTATCTGGGATTTCAAATCCGAAATATCCTTGTTTAAATCTGCGCAGTAAGTGCGAGGAGTGAAAATTGATTGGCTGATCGTGCAGATTGATGTGTTACGAGAGATGTCGTCGACTTCATCTGCAACTTGAGCAAGCTTGTCTAGGTTACTGTCGTTTTTCATGATAACCAGAACTTAACGCAAATCGTCTAGCAAACTCTGGAACCAGATATGTCGTATTATTTGTTCGTCAACCTTCTGTGTGCCTTGTAACTGTAACAAATGGCGTAAGTGTTGCGAAGGTGTTCGATCTCCTAGCTCAGAGCTGGATAAGAGTTTTCGCAAGTTTTGCTCATCGGTGGAAGAAATTTGGGTGATAATCGCAGATTTGAGCTTATCATAAGGATCTGTGGTAGGTTGATCATAAATTAAATCAGCAACTTCTCTGGCAATGGAGTTTGGGAGCATTCCAACAACGCGGTTGTAGCGTGTGCGTTGCGTTCGAACACGGTATAACTCGAATAGAGCTTCGATTTGTGCAAACCATAGACGTGGATCTGTCTTGTCGAAGACGGGTAATGTGAATTGATTGATAAAATCATCTTTCATCTTGTCTCCGTTATTTGTACTATGGTTCATGGCGTTAATCGAAATAAATGCGAGTTCGGGCTCACTAATTTGTAGCAGATAGTGAGGAATGTATTCCGAGGCTGCGTGTATTCCAGTTATATCCACATATAATTCTGACTCCCAGACAGCCACAGAAGAACAAAAACCGTGCGTAGACAAAGAGTGTATTGCAATTAATGCAAGGTTAACAACAAGAAAATTTGAATTACAAAATTATTGATTACTATTGATTAAATATTTGAACCGTCACCACAATCCTTCTTGACCCTAGTTACGTGTTAGGCTGTGATCTACTTCAACAAACTGGTCGATTCATAGTGTCGCTGACATCAGAAATTGAGCAGCGTTGAAACCCTACTAAAATCATTCTTCTTCCTAAAGTAGCTGATAGATACCCTTCAGTGGAACTTAAAAAGATAGTAATGTCTGGATATGGCCTCCTCCTAGAATCATCATCTATAATTAGACTTAGAAAGCCTTCTGACCGTATTTTTGCTCCAGTTTAAATAAAATGTGTGGACGAAAATTATGCTTTGCATATATTTAATAATCAACATGTTTCAAAATCTTTGCCTCAATTTTCCAATGTGTTGATCAAGCCTGACAACACACCCTTACAACGCAAATGCCTTCCTAAGCGTTGCAACGTAGTAAAACCCTCGAAAATTATCCACAATTTAATAGACCTGAATATTGTCGTTTATAATTCCACATCGACTTCTATATCGAGTCCCAGTTCATGAAAATATACTAATTTCAGGTAACATCTCCTTTACAGCTAAACCTAAATTAAACATTTAAAACCACAATTTCAATTCCTGGTCATGATAGCATTGTCACCACTGTTAAAACAGTCAATGTAGATGTACACCCCGCAGCTCGATCGTCAGTTAAATATACTAACAATCTCGTGCTCCCTTTATTCAAAGCAAATTCGCCACTACTTCGAAGTGGACTGCACATCAATAGTATGCATAGGGCCAAGCGAAACTGTGATGAATATATACCACCCATGGATTATATACTTAACATCTCGTCCATAGACACTTCCCGGTTACATATAACCCATTTGGTCTAATTATTCCTTTCCATAGTCCTTTGTTTCCTAAGCATTCCCGTCCTCACTATCTTTCTTCAAGACCATTTTCCACTTCAATACGCGTCAGCTACTCTAGATCGGCGTCCTTCCGTTAATGGCAACCCGTTTAATACCTACCTGGACCCTTTTCAAACCAGGTATATTCCGATGCACAAATTTTCTCCTCATTACCAAAACCCTTTCTTAGATTAGCACCATCAATTTCAGACCACTCATGTAAATCACTTTCGGTTGCACATGTTAAGTATCCTAAAATTCATCTTTTACTATTTAATGCACGGTCGATTATCTCTAAGCTTCCTACCCTTCAACATTTCTTGCTCGCAAACCTGTCAAAATAGTTCTTATCACAGAGACGTGGACATCTCATGACGTTCCCAACGTTTCATTTGAACTAGCTAACTATTTCATGTTTCGTAGGGACCGCACTCACACTCGTGGTGGTGGTATTCCCATTTATGTTAATAAAGATTTTTCGGCAGTAATATACAGTTCTCATACGTTAGAAGATCTAGATGACTCAATTTGGATCACCATACCCTCTCTTGATGCTCTCATAGGGTGCACATATAACTCACCATTTCCTTCTACACTCAATATTGATAAGCTTATAAATGTCTTTACTGAGGCATCCATTGCCCCCTCAGCAATAAAATTATTGCTGGGGATTTTAACATGCCATGCATCAGCTGGAAATACCCCCACTTCTCTAATCAATTTTCAGCATTCGCAAAAAGATTAACCTTTCAGGTTTCAAAAAATCTGTGAGTAAGCCTACAAGACTATCCAGCATTTTAGGCCTGATCTTCACTCTGGGTACTGATCCCAGCAACGTTGAAATTTTAGCTCCGCTGCCCGGTTGCGACCACAATATGGTAAATTGCGTTCTGCGCCTTTTTTGGAAGCCGGGATATATTCACAATGATGAGAAAGTTTATATCAACTGGACTAAAATTTCGAATCTTCTCAGAGACAACAACTGGACCCAATTTGTTCTTTCTTCAGACTTTAATCGTATTTTTCGTTTTTTCATGACAACCTCTTAGCATGCCTTCGGAGTTCGTCTACTTCTTATATCAGGGGAAGTAAACATAACCCGATAACCCTTCTGGAAAAAAAGATTGTTCGTCTCTCTACTTCTGCGAATCATAAGTTTGACTTCTTCTATGTTATACGCCGACATGAGCTATGTAACTCTCCCTTAGGTATTAAAATTTGCTTCCTAGAGCGTCAAAGAAGAAAGGCTTGAAGCAATGACTCAAAGACTAAGTCCTTGAATTCTCTCACGAAGAATAGATGTTTCTTAGTAGAACGTGGCATTACTCCAATTATATATCAAAAGATAATAAGAATGTAGTCACTACTGACCCGCCCGCAATAAGTCAGGCTTTGTCTTCATTCTTCAACAGCTTATTTAATAATAACATTTACCATCCACCGGTAAACAATAACGTTCCCTTGAATACTAATGAATCCTTTACTTTGACTTTACAAGAAGTAATAGACATTTCCCGTCGAATCAAAATTTCTTACAAGCCTGATGGTGTAGGTTTTATATCACCCATCTTACACAACAGCAGTGAAGATTCATCCTTACTCTTAATAAATCTTTTTAATATTTCTCTCAAATCCAGAATCTTTTTAACTCATTGGAAACACTCGGTTATTATCCTTCGCTTAAAATCTGGTAATTCAAACTTTGTTACCAATTATCGTCCTATTAATCATACTCCTATTCTCTCTAGGTTATTTGAAAAGTTAATTAAGAAATCTTTGTTGGACTACCTTGGCCCAGATGCGTTCTCCCCAGTCCAACATGGTTTTCTAAATCTGAAATCTTGTTTTACCTGCCAGTTAGAATATTGAGATCACATAACCAGTTCACTAGACCAAGGATTATCAGTGATTATTGTATTCCTAGACACAAGCAAGGCTTTCGATCGGGTTCCACATACGCTACTTCTTTTGAAGTTATCATATTTAGGTATTCATAGGACATTATTGAGCTGGTTTTATTCTTTTCTGTCTGATTGCACCTTTTGAGTCAACGTTAACGATGTTACTCCACCTAATCAGCCGATTCCAAGTGGCGTAATTCAGGGCAGCGTTCTAGACCCCCTTCTTTTTCTCATCTATGTTAATGATCTAAAAGTGTTGTGAACCACTATAAACTCTCTATCTTCGCTGATGACATAAAAGCCATCCTATCATTTCCACTTATTGAAATGCCACAAAGTCTGATATCCCTTAACACTGATTTTGTATCTCTTTCAAGCTGGGGCGCACAATTGAGATTAGAATTTTCGGCCCCTAAAACACACTACATGGGATTACGCTGCTTTATCTACCTGTGACACACTCAGATTAAATGGCTTAACCATAACTCCTTTTGCATAATTCAGGGACCTCGGATTTAGGTATTCTTTTCTTCTCAACTTTAGCAAGCAAGCAAGAATTCTCCTCACGAGAGCACGACAAAAATTTGGCTTAACTAACCATAAATTTCTCTTACGCGAAAGTAAAATTGCTCTATATAAAATGAAGGTCTTGCCAATTCTTGATTATTGTAAAATCATATATTCCCACATGAGGAGGCGTGATTCTTTTTTCTTAGAGAGACTCCAACGTAATTTCACCAAAATAACTTTGGGCTATTCAAACCCTTTGCCTCATCTTGGAAGGTGTAACTTGCTGAGTGTCGAACCATTATGGCTACGCAGAATTCGTCTGAATCTGCTTCTTTTTTTCCGAATCATAACCCAGCAGCGAGTTAAGCTTCAGTTTAGCATGCGCTTCTACGATAATATTCGATACGATCTGCGCAATCGAACAAGGCTGTTGAATATCCCTTTGTCTCGAGTTGAAGTTAGACATAACTTTTTCTTAATTAGATATGCACAACTTTGGAATTCTCTCCCTCTACGTTTCCGTATGTGCACATCTACATGAAAATTTAAAACGCTTGTAGAAACTCTTACGGTTTACTCACTATCCCAAATCCTTAAGATAAACTCTTCTTTGAATATTCTATACTCTCATGGGATCCCAGGTTTTAAATTCCACATCTGTCCCCGCATATTAGTATATCATGAGTTCTGATAGTATTCTCTCGATAACTTGCCATCCAAGTGTCAGGTTACCAGAACCTAGACACGTTGTTACACATTTAATAATAATAATAATAATAATAATAATAATAATAATAATAATAATAATGTATATTCTTGGATACACCAAGTCATGCCATGCATGATCATTTGTTTTCATGAATGAGTACATCAAATAAAACGGTAGTTATACAAATGTTAAGGTCAAACATAAATAAAAAATTTTTTTTGTCAACAACCGTAAAAAAATAGTTTGATAACATTTGTACAGACGGTAGCTCGTTTAAAACATAAAGTTGATAGAATATCGGAAAAAGTAAATGATGAAGGTTCATGTTTTTAACGAATACGACAGTAATTGTTTAAAATGGGTTAATTACAGTTTGGGTAGGTCTGGACCGCAATGTTCATTCATGTATGATGTTCCAAATGCAACTTCAAACGCAGATTATTGTATAAGGATTCTACTTCATCGGGTCACGAAGATATGAGTTGCATCGCCCTTTCAAGAATTGCGAGAGTGTATTTTGTTGAATTTCAACAATTCTGAAAAGTAAATTCTCAAGAAAAAAGTTATATGTCACTTTAAAAATTTTTTCGCTAAAAAAAATATTGAAAGCCTTTTATGCCGTATGAGTATAAATTATCTATAGTTGTATTAATTAGAAATAGCTTACCTAATTTTTCCGGAGATAAAAAAGAGTTGAGTTGCTTTTTGAATTCAGTTTGTGAAGTGCTTAATCTTATATTATTAGGAAGTAAATTCCATAAACGAGAATATTTATAAATAAAGAAATCTTTTCGTATACGATTGTGGATTTTCGGTATACATATTTTGTTTTTGTGTCGAAGATTATATACTTCAGAGTTTTTGAAATCTAATTGTAAATCAATGTCAATCATATCTTTTTTCAATATTCTGTAAAAGAGTATAAGATTTTGTTTTATTCTTCGAAACCATAATGGTTCCAATCCTAGGATCTGACATCTTTCCTTATATGAATGCTTATCCAAACTGGTGGTAATGGATCGTGTGAAAGAACGTTGGATGCCTTCTAAAGCATAGCTATCAGACCGAGTAATGTTACTAGATATAATGTTGCAGTAATCTAATAAAGGTAGTGTATGTAACTTGTAGAGATCCAGCTTGCACTGGGGCAGAGAGATGTATCTATGAAGTAAACCTATATTATTTTTTGTTTTAGAAATTAAGTAGCAAATTTGTTCATGAAATGTAAGTGATCCCGAATATCGATAACCTAAATCACGTACACATTGTGCTGGTTGTAGTGGTGTATTATTTAGGATGATCGAATCTTTTGGTATGATACAGTTGAAATTTATGAAAGTTGATTTATTGGTGGAGAACTCAAGACCGTTTCGAATACTCCATTGAAGTAGAGCATCCAGGTCTTGGTTCAATTTTGATATAAAGTCGTTAGTCTGGTTAGATGGAAAGGCTATGGCGACTTTTATATCATCTGCAAACAAAAAGATCTTACAGTGTGTTATGACAGATAGTATATCGTTGATAAATATCAAGAAGAGTAGTGGACCTAGAACGCTTCCTTGTATGACTCCGCTTGGAATTGGCAAAGTTCTAGAACGGTAGCCATTTATATCTACCGAAAAGGTGCGACCAGTAAGAAAAGATTTGAACCACGAAAGTAGGTTTCCAGTAATACCTACAGCAGATAATTTTGCGAGGAGTAGATTATGCGGGACCCTGTCGAAGGCTTTCATAATATCAATGAATACAACTATGACTCCAAGGTTTGAATCTAGTGATTGTGTCACGTAATTCAAAAATTCTAGTTGACAAGTGACGCAAGATTTTCTGTTGAGAAATCCGTGTTGGTTTGATATGAAATAGTTTGGTGTCAAGTATGCTAGGGTGGCCTGTCTGACAAGCTTCTCAAATATTCTAGCTAGAAGTGGTGTGTGATTAATGGGTCGATAATTGGTAACTGTATGTAGTGATCCGGACTTATGTCGCGGAATGACAACGGAATGTTTCCATTCTAAGGGGAAAGTTCCTGATTTGATAGACGTATTAAAGAGATTGAGTAGTAATAAGAAGAAGTCTTCAGATCCAATTTTGCATATTGCTGGTACGAAACCTGTTTCATCAGGTTTGTAGGAGATTGTAACTTGATTACAAACTCTACGTATGTCAGAGGTATTAATTGTAATTGCATCTAACGTATTGCATGTGGGGTGTATAATTACCTCTGGATAAGAGTTGTTATTATATGAAGCATTGAAAAATAAAAGAAATTCTTCGCAAATAGCAAAAGGCTCAGTTATTACTGTGCAATTATTACCATGTTGGTCCTGTTTAATGATGTAGTTTATCTTATCTGAATTTTCCGATGCCCTGGCGTTCATTAATTTAGATAATGCTTTCTGTTTTTTACTAGACTTAAGGGCTGAAGACTCATCAGAAATCAGTTTATGATTCATAATTTGTACTAGTTTGTCAGAAAGTTCATACGCGTGCAAGAGAGAAGATATGTCATGCTTATTACGAGCATATGAAGTCAAATAAGCAATGCGTTTCTCTAACTTATGAGCTTTATTCAGTTTAGGGTGTCTAGCATGTCTGGTTGTAGATTTCTGTAGTAAGTCACCAAGTTTATTATGAAAGATTTTTGAGGTTACATTAAAATTGTCAGAAAGGAAAAATTCAGTCCAATCTTCGTTTCTAATGAGGTTTTTAAAGATTTTCCAATCTATGTGAGTAATTATATGTGGCTTTTTAACACTAGTTATTATGCGATTGCAACTCAATTCAAAAGATATAATGTTATGATCTCCATTAAAAAATGACGGAGATACGTTCAGGTTTGAAGGTGTGATATTCAAAGTAAAGACAAGGTCGAGGATATTTTTATTGCGCGTTGGTTTATCAACAAACTGTGTAAAACCTAATAGTTTGATGGTATTAGAAAAATAATTAAGATTTATGTCATTGCATTCTACCTGGTTGAATGAAGGCATGTTGAAATCTCCTGCAATTAATTTATAACGGCAAGGGTGGACAGAGGCTTCTATGAAACAATCAGTCAAGCGTTGAAGCGTTGAGGAAATAGTAGCTGGTGGATAGTAGATGCATCCAAGTAAAAGATCAAAGGCCGGTAGTGCCAGCCAGATAGAATCTTCGATATGACCAAAGACGGATGAAATGATGATGTTAGCTTGGAGGTTAGAGTGAACATAAACAAGGCAACCTCCTCCACGTTTTGAAACGCGGTCTTTTCTAAAAATGTGATAGTTTGGAATCAGAAGTTCACAGTCTGATTGTTCCTGTTTTGTCCAAGATTCAGTTATAAGAATAATATCAGCGGGATTAGAAAGAAGATATGAACGTAAAGCTAATATCTTGTTAGTTATGGATCGAGCATTGATAAGAATAAATCTAAGAGATGAGGGGCTATGATCAGAAAATGGCTTTTTATGTATTTGATTATTATGTGGAGCATGTTGGTTTATGTTAAAAGCCTTTGTGGAGGGATTTGAAAATTTCTCATACTTGGATAAGGGAACATAGTAGAGTGAGTGTTAAATGAGTTAAAATATGGAAAATTGGTGTCGGGGGACCAGTTAATATGGTTGAAAAAGTGTTGTGATGGGTTGTAATAATTCGAAAATGGGCTCGGGTATTGCGGACTTGGTCGATGGAATTGCCATGCCAAGTTACGATCTAATGGATAAGGCGTTATACGACAATTAAAGTTCCGAGTATTTCTATTGTCAGAAGTTGAAGAATTCCTGAAAGGAAGTGGTGCAGGCAATAACGCACTAGTTTGTCGAAACTTTGGTAAGATGGTTCTTTTCCTCAAGTGAGGGGATGTAATAATTTTAGTTGGAATTTTAGGTGAAATAATAGGTTGTGTTGAATTATTCACAGAAGAAGGTGAAGTTGGAGGCGCATTCAACTCTTGTGGCACCTCATCCATTTCCATCGTTTCTTTTCCATTGTTGGAAGATTCGGTGGAATATGGAGTAGTAACGGTACGTTTATGGAACCTAGTTCTCCGTTGCATTGGCGTTAGATCAGGTTTAAAAAATACATTTTTAAATTTTGGAATCGATTTTAAAACATCCTTATTGGCTAAAATGTGTGATGCTAGGCATTTGTCGCTAAGTTCTAATAGGATTGGGCAAGACCTCGAAGGCTTAAATTTTCTCAAGCGTTTTAGCGAAGCGCAGTCAAATGGGAAGCCATAAGATGAGCAGATAGTAGTTTTTAAATCTTGTAAAGGATATCTATCGTCTATATTAAACAGGATAACATTCTTAGATCTTAAGTCTCTTTGACAAATTTCAGTAACAATTGATTCAACGAACTTATTAGTTCGTTGAAGTATATCTTTGTCAATATTTGAATTATCATCCAAGAGGATAGTCAATGGTTGTAATGTCTTGCAAACCTGTGTAACAAAAGAGTTGTTTTTTCGGATTTCATTCAATTCGGATTCTAACTTCCGTAATTTATTCAAAATAACGGAAGTGTTCTGATCTAGGTATACGGAACATTTGTTGGTCTTGGGGATTTTACGTAAATTAATTCTTTTCGAGATAGGTGTTTTAGTATACATATTTCAAATAGTATAAATATAATAATAATCAAAAGAGTGAGAGATATAAAATAGACGTTTTCGTAATTATGAAATATTTGGCAATCACGTACCGTTTCTGATTACACTTGAAGATTTCTCGTATCAGTATCTCATGGCTTTTGGTAATATCCCCTGGTTATCTTTGGCTAAAGTGTCAGGATGCCAGACATTAAACATGCCTTTACACTAATTAATCTCAACATTGCCTCTCACTACATTTTCTATACACCATTATGTATATAACTCTCTTTCATTCCGTATGAGGCCTATGTTACATTCTTATCCAAACGTGCAAAATAATAAAATCTTCCAAAAGAATTAAATAAACGTAAAAACTGAAAAACATTGTTTTTTTAATGTACGTTCTTATTTTAAATGATGTGCTATTTTACATTGATGACTACTCATCGTGCTGGTTGAAGAGAATATCCTTCATTATATTCCAGTGTCTCCAATAGTCAATGGTCAATAGTCAATAGTGTATTGTGGAAAAAAGCTACAAGCCTAATGGAATAACCACAGGATAGTTAGCACATTGGGTCTGAAGAAGTTTCAGCAGTTCAGCAAAGTGGTCGAAGAGAAATGTGATCCATATTTGTCAGGACGAATAACGCTGTGGAAAGAGGGAAAGATATGGTAAAGTATCACAAAGAATATAAGCGTGAAAAAGCATAAACAAGAATTGTGTATCGTGTGATAAAAATGGAGGTCGAGGCGTTTTTTTAAAAATAATTAGGGATGGAGCAAAAATGACCGAAAGGGGTAGTGCGTTCCAAGCACGAGTAATCCGACGGCAAAGAAGTGTCTCCGGCAGTCTAATCTACTGTGCGGATGTGCCAACTTCAAGTGATGACCACGATTTGCTTAGTATTGGGCCATTGTAAGCATGCCCCTACATGGGTGAATTTCTTTCGTCAATATCCGATACGCAAAGATCAGATCGCCTCGGATACGACGATAGTTTGTAGAGAATATTTGTAGAGTTATGAGACGTTCCTCTTAGCTGAAGAAGCTAAGCCCATGAACAAGCTTTGTAGAACGTCTCTGCGGCTGTTCTATTGCGTGCTGGTCACGCTTTGACCACGTGTTCCAGACGGAGACAGCGTACGCCAAGTTTGGCCTGATGTACGTTCGAAAAAGAAACGGAAAAAGATTTCGATCGATTGTTCCGAAAGCACGTTTTAAAAGCCCAACGTTTCTATTTGCCACGGTTGAAGCTCTACTACACTGAGCAGAGTAGCGCAAGACAATTAGTATAATCACCCCAAGATCTTTTTCTTGCATTGTGACAGCGAGCATCTTGCCACACAGATTATAGCCAGGGTCGCCAGGAAGACGAATGCGTAATGCGTAGCATTTGTCAGTGTTGAATGGTAAGCGATTAATCGTAGACCATGCATGTAATGAATCAAGGTCGAATTGACGTTTCCTTGTATTGCTAGGTGAGTTGATGACCCGCCAAATCTTGGTATCATCCGCGAACAGGAAAAATGGTTGTCTGACGTACCCACCAATGTCGTCAATAAATATCGAAAATAGACGCGGGCCAAGAACAGACCCCTGAGGTACTTCACACCGAATTGAATATGGCTCTGAAAGGGTATGTTCAACACGCACCCCGAAGGTTTTGCGAACGTAGGAATGCAGCAACCCAGGACAGCAACACGGGTGGAATACCTAGTGCTTGCAGCTTGTTAAGCAATATCACATGGTCAACTCGGTTATATGCCTCAGAAAAATCCAAGTAAATGACGTCCGCACCCTAACCTTTATCAGCAGCTTTAGTCCAGTAGTCTTTGGCTAAAAGAAAATTAGTGGTACATGAATAACGAATAAATAACCATCACTGAAATTGGCTCGAAATCTATCCGCCCGAGATTTGTTCCGTATGCGATTCACTCTCTTGCAGATAACGAAAATCCGGCTAGTGAACAAATTTTGGTTCGATTCGTCGACAATTCTTCAAGAGTATTGGATCACACAGCGTACCATACTTCCATGCTATTTAACACATTTTCTCTCAACCCCCACAATTTCTCAGATTTTCTTATAATGATGGATCTATATTTCCTTTTTAATCTCTTCAACGAACCTTTCCGTAAAAACTTTAATTCAAGCATATGAAATATATTCATTAATTTTTTATGATGATTTCATTAAAATTCACACCACTTTCTCCATAATTACCTTCCATTTCTGTTCTCATTTTTTCGCATTCTTGCCATTCGTAAATCTTGACAAAATTTAAATGGAACTTTATTGTTATTAGACATTAAATTTTTTTCTGACCTACTGTATATTCGTTTCTTTTATCGAACGGAAGAAATGTTCAAAAATCGCTCTCACTTCGGTCATTTGCACTGTTTTATTTTTTTTTTCTGTTCAAATTTTGATAAGCTAATCATGTATTCCATGCCTTTGTTGTCCAAGAATGTATATTTGTATTATTATCAGCTCATTAGGGGCACAAAATTAACGAAAGCCCTGAAAATAAAATAAGAAAATAATGGAGCTACTTTATGTTGCTATCAAAACGCATGACATTTTCGCTCCTCTTCGTTCTTATGAACTATCAAGAAGTCACAGATATGCTGTAGATAACACACTTGAAACATACGAAAACAAAGCCCTTATAAATCAGGATAAGCTGAAATCACTAAGTAAACTTTTCAAATTAAGATCATCCAAGTCACCCAGCAACATCTATTTTCTTATTAAATATTGTAATTTATCCGTAGTTGGAACAATTATTAGTTTACCTGTTGCTATCTGTGAAGAATTCCTTCTGTACTTTAACTCTACTTACGACAATTTAAACTACGTTTAAACAACCAGTCAGCTTCCCTCGCATAATACATTTAAAATTGTAGTATAAACCTGAGTGAGATAAGTAAACTCTGTCAGTAATCAACTGTCATTCTTAAGCCTGACATGGCAAGCATAACTTCAGTCATATGCAAAATGAATGGCAAAGAATTTCAACTTCTCTTGCTGAACTTATCCAATGGACATTTTGAATCTAGTACCTTTCCGGCAGAATGGAAACACTCAGTTGTTATACACAGATACAAATCTGGCTGGAAACACTTAGTCACGTACTACCGAACGATAAACCATACAGCTTTGTTATCAATATTATTTTAAACAATGTTAAGCACGCTATACTAGAATACCTGACACCTAGTATCTTTTCTAAGACACGACATAGCTTCCTTAACTAAAGTTTCTGCATCACTTGCCAGTTAGATTACTTGGACTGCATCACAAGCTCAAGTGGAAATGGTATAGCAGTCAAACTTGTCTTTCTTAATATAAGTAAAGCTTTCGACACAGTACTGCATAAACTATTACAATTTAAGCTAAGTTCATTTGGTATAGGTGGGAATCTTTCTTTCTCGACTTACCTCTTCTCTCACAGATCGCACATTCTGCTTTGAGGATAATTGTCACCTAACGCTCACCCTGCCGATTCCCAGTGGCGTGATACAAGGCAGTGTTTCAGGTACATTAATTTTTCTTCTATACATAAACGATTTATTCACAGTCATCTGTCATGGTAAACTATTCTTGTTTGCAGACGACATGAAAGTAGTCATTTCGTTCTTATCTTCAGATGCACAAACTTACATTGCCAGTCTAAACAAAGATTTAGCTGCATTATCCATCTCATTCACTCACTCAGTCCTCTCCGTGCGAAGACAACCCCACGCCAGTGCTTCCGGTCTGCCACTGCTTCCGTTGCCGTCTGCACTGTGAATTCTTGTGCATGTAGTTAGCGTTTCAACGTTCTGCGCCAAGTTTTCTCGGGCCATCTTCTTTTTCCTTCACCTTGCGGGAGCCAGTGAATGGCTAACTGCGAACTGCGATCCATCCTGCAGACATGACCGAACCATTTTCACCGTCGTCATTTGACTACGGTAGATACCATCTATAGACCAGTTTTCCTCAGAAGCTCTTTATTCGTATTAGTGTGTGGCCAAAAAATCCGTAGAATCCTTCTTAAGCACTTAGTTTAAAACACGTTCATTCTGCGCTCAATGGCAGCGGTCGTCTTCCAGCATTCCGATGCATACAGCAACACACTCAGAACGTTGCTCTTGAAGAGTCTGATCTTCGTGTTAATGCTGAGAGCGGAGGATTTCCTAATGGAGTTCAGCATGCAGAATGCTTGGTTCGCCTTCCCGATCCTTCTCCTGACCTCATCTTCACAGTCACCATTTACAGTCAGTTTGATTCCAAGGTAGACTGTATCTGTAACCTCACTGAGCGGTGGTCACTCATTCTCCGTAGATTAATCTAGGTTCATGCCTTTAAGATGCACAATATCTGATAGATCAATCCGTCTTAATAATAAGCCCATTAAAATAATCGACTGCACACGTGATCTTGGGATCAGATATCCTGCATAGCTTAAATTCAACGAGCATATATATCACGTGATCTCGAAACCGAAACAATGTGTATATATGATTCATAAGTTCATCACTCTCCAACACTGTAAGTTAGAACTTAATAAACCTTACACTATATCTCTATTTGATGACTGTAATATAATATAGCAATATAAACAAACCGATAGCATCGTTTCGGAAAACGTACAACGTACTCTTACCAAATCAATCATTGGATATAGCTCGAATCAATCATATAAAAGAGGATGTGAGAAGCTCATGCTAAAACCATTATGGTTCCGTAGAATTAAAAACAACCTAATACGGTTGTTTAGAATAATATCGTCTGATAATATAGATATAAGCTCGACTACTCGCTCCTGACAAGGTTCTAAGTATAATTTAGAAATCTAGATAATAGAGTGGAACTACCTAGATTCTGCAAGAAAGTAAGGAGAAACTTTTACCTAAATAAGTACGCTAAACTCTGGAATCTTCATCAGATAATCATAAGACATTGTGTCTCACCAAGTGATTTAAATCACATCTAGATTCATTGCTAACAATGAAAAAATTAACGAGACTCCTCAACCTAGATATCTCACTAGACGAACTATATAATCATGGCATTCCTGGATACTAACAGTGAAATTAGTTTAACAACTTTTATTATAAACATTTACTCAGCCATTTAGTATACATCTTCCAGATTACCCCATTTACATCCACGTGAACAAAACTGGCCCACGACGATACCACACTGCCGCCACGAATCTTTTAGAAATACCCACGAAAAAGCCGTTCTCCATTCGAAACAGACATATATTTCAAGAACAGAAAATCACAACGGAAAATTGTGAAGACTCAGCATGTACGAGATCTCCCACGATTTCGATGGTCACATCTGTCTAACTTCATTATTATTCTGGACATTTTCCCCCTCATCCTATTACTCCATTCCATACAATAACAGCTGACATATCGGATGTCTGTAAAATGATTGATTACTGTTTACCTTCATCATTTTTGTGTGGCCTTCATTATTTCCTGATTTTTATCCTTAAGTGAGCAGTTAGTATGATTCTCATGTTGTCTTTCAAACGCACCAATGTTTCTCCTCACCTATTGGTGAGGGTAGTTTTCAGTTGCATTCCAGATTACTCTCATATCAGAAGATATTTGTGAAGATAATGTTTGAAGTGGTGTGCGCTTTTCTGTGGCATACCACTGAAAGAAATGTGGACGCTCGTTTGGTTCGTTAGCCACATACTGTCCTGTGCAAACTGAACTAAACTAATTGAAAAAATTCTCCTTCACGCGTGACATCTTGCGCGGTACGCGGTGCTTTCCAGCAGAAGTCATGACGTGTTCCTGCCACTTTACAAGGCGTTAATCAGGCCGCATTTGGAATATTGTGTCCAGGCGTGGTCCTCACTACCAGAAGGATATCCTCCGACTTGAAAGCGTCCAGCGACTAGCAACACGCATGATTGAGGGTCAGCGTGGGAAAAGTTATGCTGATCGCCTTCGGGCTCTGGGTCTTTTCTCTCTTAAGCGTCGTCGTTTGAGAGGTGATTTGATTGAAACCTTCAAGATCTCAAGGGGCTTAAGCGGCGTTAATCCAGATGACATCTTTACCTTCAGTTCTAAGCTGGGCACTCGCGGACACGCACTCAAGCTTGCTAAGGAACGATGTCGCCTAGATTCTAGGAAAAACTTTTTTCAGCTTCAGGGTGGTCAACTTCTGGAACAAGCTTCCTGAAGAACTTATCTCCTGTAGTTCCGTCTCAACTTTCAAGCAGGGTTTAGACCGTGACTGAGGTAAGTTATTCTCTGATTACATCCCATGATTACCATGCTTAGGTTGTCCTCCATTTTGCTGGCTATTCACTGTAGCAATTTTAGAGCATCTTCTTATTCTTGATTCTCCATCAGCTGACCTCTTACCGTGCTGGTGAGGAGAAACTGCCTTTTCTTTTTTCCAGCATCGATTATTGCGCGTTGCTGTCCTACTACTATCCTACTACTTCAGCGCCTGACACAGCGATCATCAGAGATTGCAAACAGAGAAGAAAGAAAATTACCTTTTGGCAGTGCATCGATTATAGCGCGGTGCTCCTTCAACTACATTCTCCTAGTCCTACGACCATCAGAGGTTCCACAAGGAGAAAAAGGATGGACCCTTTGGCAGTGGTGGGCGCTTCTGCGCAGCTTTTTACCGAAAGAAATTCTGGACGCTCGTTTGGCTTGTCAGCCACTTACTGTCCTGTGCCAACTAAACTGAACTGAACTGAACTTGGTTGTATTGACCACGCTCTTCCACACATTTGTTATATCCCTTACATGATAAAAAAGGCTCAACGCGCACAACAGAACTCTATTGAACAAAGTGACATGATTTGAACAAGTTTGCGATCAATATTAACGGACCAATGAGAGTTGAGTTGTAAGCGGATTTCAATCGATACACTGTACGCGCGTGTGGGTGCATGACCGCACACACAGTCAAATATAACGTAGATGTGCTGCCTGTAACATCTCCCTCCTTGAAAAAGTTATTGATATGATTTGAGCGTAGGTTTGACATTTAGGTATTGTACATGCCTGCGATTCCGGTTGGAGCGTCTCTGTGGTAAAGCTGCATATCTGATGTGTTCTGCTTCTTTAGCTTTTGGTTTTCCGTAGGAATTTCGAAAGTATCCAACAAGATATCAAGTGGCAGTTGACTCCTTGCGTTTTGTATTCCATAATCTTCTATTGTTCGAGGTCTAATATGGTTCACGTGTCGAATGTGTTTTCGTGAACCATACTGCAACTCATACGTCACTGTGCCCAGACGACGTCCTATGATTCCTGGAATCCATTTCTCTCTCGTTCCGTAAAAGGACCTGACATATACTCGATCACCTGGTTTATAGGATCTTCCATTAGGCTTTTCACCTGTATGCAGTCCGAAGTTTGCCTGTTTTTTATGTTCTGGGATTTTTGGTAGCATGGCGCTGTGTATTGTTCTTAGTGGGCGGCCCAAAAAGAGTTCGGCTGGTGATTGTTTTCCTGGTAGCGATAGGTTTGGAGTTGTACGATACGCAAACAGAAAGGTATGCAGTTGTTCATTCCGCGTTCGTTCTCCTTCTAGCTTCACGAGTGCTCGTTTGAAAGTATCTACGAAACGTTCAGCCTGCCCATTGGATTGTGGATGATATATGGGCGAATGCATGTGATTGATCGTGAGGGAAGCACAAAAATCGGTGAACTCAGATGAGGTAAACTGTGGTCCATTGTCAGTGACTAACGTTTCGGGAATGCCAAATTGAGAAATTAGCCTTTCAAAGATCGATATTGTAGAACTTGTCGTCATTCTATTCATGGCATGAATTTCGGGCCATTTTGAATAGGCGTCAACAATGACCAAATAGTGTATCCCATTCAAGGATCCTGCAAAGTCTGCATGAATACGTTTCCATGCTCCCGATGGAACAGGCCAGGGCTGTGGTTCACATTTCGGAGGTAATTTGGCTGCTTCAGCACAACTGTAGCATGAGCGCACCATGTTTTCGATCTCACGGTCCATGAAGGGCCAAAAGGCATAGTTTCGGCTAAGCGCTTTCATCCGACTGATACCAGGATGACCCTGATGTAATTGTCGTAGAACAAGATGTTGTAGAGCTTTAGGAATGACTACTCGATCGTGGAACATAAGACAGCCATCAACGATGGATAGTGCGAATTGGCGAGTAGAGAACTGCTTTAGATATGGATCAGTGATTTTCTCAGGCCAGCCGTTTTGTTGGAATTGCATAACTTGTTGTAGTGTTTGATCGTTTGCGGTTGCCTTGCGAACTGTCGCTGCCGTTATTGGAAGATGCCTGACGCTTGCGTTGAAAACATGGTTCATCGGGTCTGATGATACAGAAGACACTACGAAGTTTTCATTTCGGGATCGAAAACAAAGTCCGCAATGAGCCTTGAGAGTGCATCAGCGTGACTAAAGTTGATGGTACACTTGTATCGGAGGTCAAAATCATACGACAATAATTGTGTTGCCCAGCGTTGTAGTCGATTTGCTATATGTACAGGTATTCCCTTCTTCGCACCAAATATTGCCAACAGTGGCTCATGATCTGTGAATAAGGTAAACTTTCGTCTGTGAATCATTTTATGGAACTTGTTAACGGCAAAGACGACGGCCAACCCTTCTTTCTCGATCTGACTGTAGTTCCTTTCAGCAACTGTGAATGTTCTGGATACGTGCATGACGGCTTTTTGTTTTCTATCAGGATATTTATGCAACAGTACGGCGCCGATTCCATTTTGTGATGCATCTGCTGCAACGATCAAGGGTAGTTTTGGATCGTAGTGTGTTAGCAGTAGATCAGACGACAAGATATCCTTCATTCTGTTGAAGGAGCGCTGACATTCATTTGACCAAGACCATTTGCTGTTCTTTGTAAATAGATAATTAAGTGGTTCTCGAAGTTCGTGCATTTTTGGTACAAAGTTATGATAATAATTTACCAGGCCAAGGAAAGACTGCAATGTCGCTACGTTGTGAGGCGATGGCATGTCTCTGATCGCCTTGATTTTGTCTGGATCAGATCGTCTACCTTCGTGATTAATTATTGATCCCAAGTAGGTTATAGTGTCTGTCATTAGAGTGCATTTTTCTGGCCTGACACAGAAACCATACTCCTCTATGATTTTGAAAAGTTGATTCAAATGATCATGATGTTCTTCGCGATTCTGGCTAGATACGATGATACCATCCATATAGGCTTTAGCAAAGGATAATCCGGACAGCATGGTGTCCATTATTTGCTGAAAGATTGCCGGAGCGCATTTGACGCCGAAAGGCAGACGATTATAACGATACAACCCTTTGTGTGTGTTGATGGTTAGCAGCTCTTTCGATTTCTTACAAACTGGTACTTGTAGGTATGCATCAGAGAGGTCAATCTTTGAAAATATTTTCCCACCATTCATCTGCGAGAATAGATCACCTGGGGTCGGTAATGAATATTAGTGTCTCTCCAGTGAGCCATTTAGCCCGGTAAAAAAATCTGCGCAAAGCCTCAGTGTTCTGTTTGGTTTTCTCACTGCCACAATTGGTGCAGCCCATGATGAATATGTCACTGGACTCGAGACACCTTCCTTGACTAAGCGTTATAACTCTTTCTCCACAGCCTCCAACGCAGAATAAGGTACTGGTCTTTTTGGACGGAAAACTGGACGTGTTCCCGGTCGTAAGTATAAGACTGGATCAGCTTTGTTGCAGAGGCCCAATCCTTCACAAAATACCTTTGGATATTTCGACTGAAAATGACACATAAGTTCTTTGGCGCTTTTAAGCTTCACTGGATTTATAGTGTACACATTTTCGTCGGTGGCATGAGTAACTTCTACAGAGTCATCGCAAACACTATTGAATGGTACATCCCATAGTTTGAGCTCTTCTATCCAGTCAGTGCCCAAAAGATTTAGCTTGTCGTTAGCTGATACATAGCATGTGCTGAGTAGATTTTGATCACGAAACTTGACATCGCATTTCAACTCACCAAGAAAATGTATATCTCCACCAGAAGCATTCTTGGCGATTCGAGCTGTTGGGATCATTGGTGGTTTTCCGATTACAACCCAAGTCTGACGGGAAATAATGGTTATATCTGAGGCACTGTCGATTCGCAATCTCACTGGATTGTCATTAATCTCAAGAGTGATGAATTTGCGTAGATTCTGGAATTGAGCACAATTTGTGGCAAAAACAACATTTGAGGTGCGTCTGAATCGCGAAGTTTGATTTTGGCGACAAAATTTTGCCAGGTGGCCTGTACGTCCCCACTTATGACAAGAAATTTCACGATAAGGACAAAAACGAAAAAATGCCATTGCCGCAGTTCCAACAAGCTGAAGGTGGTCTACGTGTTTGATCAGAAAGTTTTGGACTAGGACTGTGCTGGGATGCTCTTGTAATCCGATCAACTGTAGCTATTTCATTCGAGGACGATGACTGGATCATTTCTGAATCACGTTTCAAGTTTATCAATCTCAAGTATCCAGCTGTTAGATCCTGTATGGATATTTCTGGAGTAGAATCAAGTTTGGCCAGTAAACGTGTCCTCAATTCAGCGTCATCGGTTGACGTCAATCCGGCAACAAATATTAGAGCCTTGAACTGTGTTGATGTTAATTCGTTCAGTTGAAAGCGCTCACATTCCCGGTTTACACGACCGGCATAGATGACGATATCTTCACTGGAATACTTCGACAATTTCAGGCGATTATATCGTAAGTTGAATATGGATTTTCGCTCTCCAAAAATCAATTTTAACTTGGACACTGTGTCAGACAAATTGAAGTCTCTTGAATGGTTTGGCAAGATGTAATTACAATACTGGCTGTGTTCTGAGGCACCAAGTTTTTGCATCAAAAGGCGTACTTTAGTTTGCTCATCCAAAGCACATCCGTCCACAAGAAATATGTCTTCATACCGATGATACCAAGCACTGAAAGTGGCGCCGTTGTCTGGATCATAATGGAATTCTTGGATGTTATGTGCAATTGATTCTTTTAACTGATGAGTGGCGCCCACCGGGAATTGCGAAGTAGCCAGGTTTTTTGACTGATTTGTTAATGATTCGATAATCTGTGTTGTGGCTTTTGTTGTGGAAATATCTGTTGTTGTTGCTTCAAAATTTCCATCAACATGGGGTCCATAATTCCCGTCGCCAATTGTTATATCCCGAACAGGATAAAAAAGGCTAAACGCGCACAACAGAACTCTATTGAACAAAGTGACATGATTTGAACAAGTTTGCGATCAATATTAACGGACCAGTGAGATTTGAGTTGTAAGCGGATCTTAATCGATACACTGTACGCGCGTGTGGGTGCATGACCGCACACACAGTCAAATATAACGTAGATATGCTGCCTGTAACAACATTCTATTTCCAAATCGCTGTTCTCTGATTTTGCTGTAAATTGGTAATCAATTTATCGCATTATATACACATCGTAACTAGAATCAACATATTCTATTACGTTTTTGAAAATTTTTATATATCTATTGTTATTTAGATTTTTGAAAAAATCGAACTATGCCTAAAGTTTTATATCCCTGCATTTCAATTGAATGTGGTAAGAAGGTTGTAAAAGGCATAGCTTGTGATGTGTGCCAGAGATAGGCGAATCCAAAATGTTCTGGCATTCTTGCCAAGCACTACGAAACGTAAAAAAAGTTTCATGGATTGGGTATGCTGGGAGTGTAAGAAAAACGCCAGGGAAGTATTCCTGAGGACCTCTGTTAGTAGTTTGAACAATGATGTAGCAAATAGTAAGAATTCTCCGTTGTCCTACGCCGAGGTCGTGAGAAAAAGAACATCCCGTCGACAAAACCCGGCCCTATCTGCAGTACCATCGGTAAGAATCAAAAAGCAACACAGGGAGGAAAAGGAACCCTAAAAAGAAAACCGTCGATAACCATAAATGTCCGGTAATATCACAGAAAGCTAACTACGTTGCTTCAGAAATGCAAATAAATGCCTTAGCTGAGCAAGTTAGTAAGCTTGCTGCACCCCATAAAATGGCGGAAACGAAGCCATCTCGTACTCTCCTCATCCTAAATAGGGAAGAGCCGCTGTTTCGCGAAAGCAAATCCCGGCGCCAAATAGACCGTTCCAGGGTTCTATCGTCTCATGAAAGAGATATTTATGAAATCAAATACCTTTCGCCACTAGGCAAGAGCGACCACGCTGTTATTCTTCTTGACTGGACTTTAGTGCATCCTAGTCCCCAAGTAAAGATGTCCCGCAACTTTGGCCGAATGGACACCTTCCTACTACATTTTGCGCATGACAGGGATAATTAACTGCCAGGTAAAAAGGGTCCATCGTGTAGGCCGCTGGAACCCAACTGTAAGTAGCGCTCGTCCGATCTTGGTAGAATTTATGAACCAGCAGGACAGGGATACGCTTCTTTTAAAAAGTGCTTACTTTGAACGCTACACAAATGGGCGTTTCATAGTTGTCCAGGATATGGGGCCTCAATCACATTTTCATGGAAAGCGTTCACAAGCGCCCATGACTGGCTTGAAAACTCCCATAAAAGGGATCAACCTTAGCTACCATAAAATGTTTAAATCATCTGCGGTAGTTGTCATTGAAGATGTACTCCAAAATGGCCCGCCAGTAGAATACGAGCGCATGCAAAACTCGCTTTTCAGTAGGCTTCTGAACGAGGAAAATCTATGTACAACTGCCATTAGGCCGGTGCAAGGGCAGTCTAGCCACTTATCAACTTCTCCGGTTTCAAAAAACGGGGTATCAGCGACGGTGTTTCTACCCCGAGTAAAGTTAGTTTTAAATGTGCACAGAATAGAAATTCCCGTGTACTGTACACAAATGCTCGCAGTATACGTAATAAATGGGGTGAGATGCAGCTTGCTGCACTGGAAAACCAGGTTGACATAATTGCCATCTCCGAATCATGGTTGAAACCAGATGATCATGTTCCGTCATTTGTATCAACTAAGTATGTCATCTATCGTCAGGATAGGGATACTGGTGCTACGGGAGGGGGAGTGGCAATTATGATGAACGAAGATCTCCCCCACAGCAAGACATCGATAAAGATTGCTTTCCACTCAATCCAACTAACATCGGTATTTCTTACTGTCTCTAAAAGGCTGGAACTTGCATGTGCTTATAGAAGCCCGACTGCTTCATCATTAAAAGACCAATTACTGATGGACACATTGGAAGTACTAAAAGGGCAATGCAAAGCATTACTAATTGTCGGAGACTTCAATCTCCCGAGCATCGATTGGCGTACTGAAGTTTCTTCACCAGAGTCAGTTTAGTTGAAATATCTAGACTGGTTTCATGTCGGGGCCTTTTATCAACATGTCATGGAACATACGAGGTTTAGGACAGGACATACTCCGTCAATTTTAGATTTGGTTCTATCGTCTCATGAAAGAGATATTTATGAAATCAAATACCTTTCGCCACTAGGCAAGAGCGACTATGCTGTTATTCTTCTTGAATGGACTTTAGTGCATCCTAGTCCCCAAGTAAAGATGTCCCGCAACTTTGGCCGAATGGACACCTTCCTACTACAAACTAAAGCAATGAATCTAAGTTGGGAACCAGACGAATTAGAACCTAGTGTAGAAATCAGGTGGAATATTATAAAAGAGCACCTTTTACAACTACAGGATAATTTTGCTCATCTACGACCAGTGAGGAAAACCACCCTGGTGGAGCGCGTCTATTCGCAAGGCTATTAGATGTCGTAACCGTAGCTGGAGGGCTTACAAATTCTGTGGAACTCACAGATCTAGACTGCAGTACATACAGACCAGAAATTTAGCTGTTGCGCTGCAAAGGAAAGCTAAGAGGGACTTCGAATTTCGACTTGCCAAAAATGCAGAGATTAACTTGAAAGCTTTTTATGGCTATGTTTAGTCCAAGCGATCATTGAGAGAAGAAATAGGTACGTTAGTGCTGGACGATAGCAATACGGCTTTGACTGCACCGGAAAAAGCCTATGCGTTGCATTCATTATTCTGCAGTGTTTATCGGTGCGATTCAGGTAACTGCTTAGAAACTCACGAGTGCAGATCACCTCCTTTTAGCTCGGTAGAGGTTAATCAGGAAATGGTCATCACAGTTCTGTCGCAGCTGAATAAAACTAAGTCAGCTGTCCCCGACGGTATACATCCGGCTATTCTTCAACCGCTGGCGAATATAATCAGCCTTGCAATCAGAAATCTTTTCGAAGCTACCTCACTCCAGGGTATACTACCGGATGATTGGAAACGAGCGGCGGTAATAGCCATATACAAAAGGGTCCCATTTCGGATGTACGCAACTACAGGCCAGTAAGCCTGACAAGCATTCTTTGCAAGTGTTTGGAAAAAATCATTCGGCACCAGGTATGTAAACATTTGGTAGTCAATTCATTACTATCCGATGCCCAGCACGGATTCTGAAAAGGAAGGTCCTGCCTAACCAATCTTGTAAGCTTTCTTGACGGAGTGACATTACGCCTCGATGAAGGGAGAGTAGTCAAAGTCTGCTATCTTGATTTTCAAAAGGCATTTGACGCGGTGAACCATAGGTACCTTTTGCACAAACTAAGTATGTGTGGCGTCACAGGTGACCTACATCGATGGTTAGACAGCTTCTCAACTAATCGCACTAACTATGTTAGAATTGTAGGGGAGTGCTCGCAGGAATCACTGATTCTCAGTGGAGTGCCTCGAGGCTCGGTGCTTGGTCCATTACTTTTTCTTATTTTTCGTAAACGACCTGGCAGCGTGTTTGAGTTCACGCTGCTTCCTGTTTGCTGATGATGTTAAGATCCTAGGAACCGACAGTAGAGATACGCTTATGTCTGATTTAGAAAAAGTAATCGAGTGGACAAAGACCTGGGACTTGCCACTAAACTTGGGAAAGAGCTGTCTTCTGACGACTGATTTAGCGACAACCTAACTAGAAGTTGGTGAAGAAACTATCAGAATAGCGGCTGCTTAGAAAGTGAAGGATCTTGGCAATACTATAATAGGCGATTTAAAATGGGTTACTCAATGTGCCGAAGCTGCAAACAAGGCTCGCATAGAATTGTTCAGAATTCGCTTAGCGTTATCTTGCCGAAAACCTTCCATCTTCATTCCCTTATACAGAGTAGTCGTGCGGCCTCACTTGGAATACTGCGTTTAATCCCGGGCACCGTATTTAAAAAAGGATATAGCATGTCTCGAAAGGGTCCAGCGCCTTGCGACTAGGATGGTTTAGGGTCAAGCAGGTAAAACTTATGAGGCTAGACTCAAGGACCTCGGTTTGTTCTCACTGAAGAGACTGCGGCTGCGAAGTGACCTAATAGAATCCTTCAAGATTCTAAAGGGTCTTACGGGTGATATTATTACTGAAATTCTTAAACTTGCCCCTAAAGCAGCTACAAGGGTAATTCCATGAAACTTCTTAAAAGTAGGCCCAGATTGCTGGCACGTGAGCACTCTTTCAGCAACCGTGTGGTCAACTTCTGGAACAAGCTCCCAGATTGTATAGTAGGCCTCCCAGATGTGTTGAGCTTCAAAAGGGAATTAGACGTTAAATGGTCTATCATATTTCCGCATATTGTCTAATAAAAAACTTTATAAAAAACAAAAAAACGTATTTTTACATTTTTATCATATCTGTCTAGGCCTGGACAACCTGACAGCAAATTAGCCAACATGCAGTCTATGACTGTGTTTCACTTTGCCTCAACTAGGCTAGTGATTTCATACACCACACATTGTTCATGCATATTATTGCATTGTTTCCTGAATAGCTGACCACTCTCCGTGCTGGTGAAGAGAAACCCTACCTTACTTTCCAGATATTCGGGAGCAAGAACGTGTGAAAAGTACGAACTGTATACTCGATATCGAAGTGCCGGGTGCTCAACCGCATACCGTCGAAGGAAATCTGGGCGCGTGATTGGCTTTTAGCCACCTTTAGCCCTGTGCAACTTGAACTTGACCTTGAAAATTTAATAACCATTGCACATTTTTAGCGTTGTGTTTACGAACAATTTTTTAATTATTTACCATGCTTAGCATGCCTTGAAATCCAAGAATAAAACATTTATTTATCAACATATTCAGGAGGTGACTTAATTGAAACCTCCAAGATCATTGTTATAGTTTACCAGAGTAGAACCCAGTGACAGTTCAGCCATTAAAATGATCGCCATGCTGTTTCAGATGAACGGGTTTCATTGAGCGGTGGATTGTGCCTTTCGAATTCGACGTGCTATTATTTTTTCATAATGATACCTACTAATTCTGGCGTAAAGACCGCAAGCAAGTGTGCGAAGTGCGTTGAACTTGTAAAGAAATCTCAATGCGTCTTGCAATGTCATTTTTGTGATAAATCAGAAAATGTCAAATGCTCTTCGGTCAATCAATCAACGTATGATATCCTTGTGCAATTTCCCAGCACGTAATTTGTATTTTATTGTACTGCTTGTTATGTTCGTCGTCGTCGTGATAAACTGGAAAGGATGCGAAATGTTTAACCTCATCGGAAGGTGAATGTTCATTCTGTACCTCAATCAATAAAAAAGTATATGTATTTCTGACATCGTAGGCTCTGTACAGTGTCTCGTTGATTCTCTCATGTCTTCTCCAGGAAAAGAAAAGGAAAATCAAGTTAGAATTAATTCTGAACATTTGAAAGATTTCAACCAAATTGCATCGCAATCATGGGTCGAGGTAACTACTAAGCAATCTACTACTACCTACCTCGTTCTCAGAGTCTAATAGTTTTAGAGTACCGAAATCAAACAAACGATCTGCAGCAACATACAAGTGAATTTTGACAGAGTTCTCGATAATAGCGGTCAGGGGGTGACAATCAAAGCGCTGAAACGAATCTTTAAAAGAAAAGCAGAATTTATAAAACCGGTAAAAATTGTTTTTTAGGGACTGAAGTCTACGCTAGATTACTTGCAAATTTTAACAAACTAAATGGCAAACGGAAAGGCACTATGTTCGTTGTGAAACCTGATTTTTCGATAGAAGAGATATCTAAATTACAAATCTCAGTCGAAGAACTCATACTTAGGCTTCTAAACGGGGAATGTAACCTAACAATCAGAAATGTTCCAGTATTCAGCCGTCAGCGAATGAATCAGCAACCATTGCAGCTCAAATCACGAAGTCCGTTACAATGCTGACAAATGTCCGCAGCTTCAGTTCAGTTCAGTTTGCACAGGACAGTATGTGGCTAACAAGGCAATCGAGCGTCCGGAATTTCTTTCGGTGGAAAGCTGCAGAGAAGCACCCACCACTGCCAAAACGTTTATTCTTTTTGTCTATTTGAAATCTTCGCCGATCGCGAAGCCAAGAGATTATCCGGGTTGAATTGAGGAAGCACCGCGTTATAGCCGATGCTGGAAAAAGAAAAAGCAGTTTCTCTTCACCAGCACGGTGAGAGTTCAGCTGAAGTAGCATCGTGTATAATAAATAAAAAAACACAGAGAACTTTAGCCCTCACTTTATTTACGGGATAACGCTAAAAGACGAAATACCAAAGCTTGTATAGCAATTAAGGAGAGTATTCGGGAAAAAACTTACCCCAGTTGCGGTCCAAACCCTGCTTAAAATTAGACACGGTACTGCAGGATATAAGTTCTTCTGGAAGAATGTTCCAGAAGTTTACAACCCTAAAGCTGAAAAAGTGTTTCCTGGAGTCCAGCCGACATCGTTTCTTAGCAATTTTAAGTGAGTGGCCCGGGTGCCCAGCTCGGGGCTTAAGGTAAAGAAGTCGTTCATTTGCACGCCACTCAAACCCTTCAAGATCTTAAAGGTTTCTATTAAGTCACCTCTTAAACGACGGCGCCTAAGGGAGAAAAGATCGAGAGACATTAGGCGCACAGCGTACGGTTTCCCTCGCTGACCTTCAATCATGCGAGTTGCGAGGCGCTGTACGCTTTCAAGTCGAAGGATGTCCTTTTTGTAGTGAGGACACCACGCCTGAACACAGTATTCGAGATGCGGCCGAACTAATGCCTTGTACAGTGGCAGGAATACATCGGGTCTTCTGCTCGATAGCACTGATTTCAGCCGAAAAAGTACCTTGCGTGCACGCTGAGCCGCAGCGGCACATGAACAAGAGCGACGAACTAGATATTCTTATCCACTGACATTGTCGAAATTTTCATACCTAATTACTTCATCCGACGGTGCGATCGTTTAACAGACAGACACGGTGGTGTTCTCCTCTTTTTTCAAATGATTGGATGATATCTCAAACAGTGCAACATTGAGGCAGTGATAATTTATGGAAGATGTTGGTTTGTAGAATCAAACACATTGAAGGCCAAAACAGGGTTGCTTTTTTATCGTAGTCCAAAAAGTGTGGATAGTGCTTGGACGAATTTGGTTCAGGAATACATATCGCGGCTGAAGTTTTCGATCACGGTGGACTTGTCTGATATAAATTTGCCAACTATACGCTGTAAATCAGGTGCTTCTCAGCTGTCTTTATTGTTTCTGGACTTTGTAGTGAAAGAAAAAATAATTCAACCTGTTTTTCATGTAACCCGTCACTGTATATCAGCATCCTCGTGTCTGGACCTGATTTTCACTAGATATAAGCACTGCATGTACAATATCAAACATCTATAGCCTCTCAACTCCTGTAATTTTAGCTTACACATGTCTTCCCAGACAGAAAAGTGTTACACATCAGCTTGTCCCTAACCCATGGAAGACTGAATTCAATGCCTTGATAAACGCCGCTACCCTACAGTCATGGGGCGTAAAAAATTGGATTTTGATCTAGTATGCACAAAATCAATGACAACCTTCGAGAAATTTATGCGGTTTACGGTCCGATGAAGAAACACCCTAGGTGCTACAGTGACCCCCTTTGGCTCGATAAAGGTTTGCAAACAATGGTGCGTAATAGAAAGAGGTTGTGGAATGTCTTCAAATTACAACCCACGCCGGTTAATTGTAGAGCATACACAATATTTAGAAATGCAACGAAAATTAAAAGAGACAAGCGAATAAACTTTGAGAGATCTCTTATCGAAAGTTCTTCATCGCAACCCAAAAGAAAGTTTGTAATGAATCGGTGAGAGTAGTTTATTGGTAACGTTTCGCTTCTGACTCAGAAGCTTCGTCAGACCAAGGGTGTCAATACAAACAGAGATCAAGCTTAAATTTCATTTACCTGACTAATCCTAAGCTGGTTAAAAACTGCACAGTCCATGGTGGGTTCTGCGCTCGTTAAGATAGACAGACGAGTTCAATATCAACTGACGCACCATCACCCCTACGTGCCGTATAATTTCTCAATTGTTTTGGTCTTGGCAGGTGTGAATGACATCTGGTGACAGATTAGCTGGATTACGTAATCGGTGCGCACACTAAGGTCACGCAAGTTAATGTTTATTCGCTGTAGAACCGGACGCCAGATTGTGTAGATATCAGCCCCGTCCACCTTATTGACTGCATTCTTACCAGCCTTTGTTATCTCAACCGACTCAAAGTGAAGTCGTTCAATGTATGGTTTTATTCCCCGCCTTATCACTTCTACGTTACCAATACCAAAGCTGTGACCGGTGTTCAGCTAGTGTTGAATCTCTTATCAGTTATTGATATTCACCGGAATTGAGTGGCTGCATACCGATTCGATTTTAGTGTTCACTCATCCTATCACTTATCACACATGGAACGACTTCACGCTGAGGCGGATGAGATAACAAAGGCTGGTAAGAATGCAGTCAATAAGGTGGATGAGGCTGATATCTCCACAATCTGGCGTCCGGTTCTGCAGCGGATAAATATTAACGTGCGTGACCCATAGTGTACGCACCGATTACGCAATCGAGCTAATCTGTCAGCAGATGTCATCCACACCTGCCAAGACCAAAACAATCAAAGGGTTATACGGCACGTAGGGGTGGTGATGCGTCATCATCATCATGAAGCACAAGTCTGGAGCCAGACAAAGTGCCAAGCAATATGAAGCAGGAAAAGCAGATAAGCCAGCGCGTAGAAAAGGGAAAGCAGGCAAGCGGAATACGCAAAATCAAATGCACAAAAAGCAGCTTGTTTTTGTAGTTTCACTGCATGCGATTTTTTTGATTTGTTTTTGTTTTTTGTGTTTTTATATAAAATAATACCGGATAAAAATTATGACACACAATTAAATACACTGGCGCCACTGACTTCGGCTTGTAGCCATATCGCGTAAGGTTTCCAGCCAACTATTCGGTGGAGCTTTTGGACCCCACTCAGGCAAACAAATACGCCCAACTGAGCCTAGCGCTACTGTGAGTTTCTTCATCCCAACGCGCCACGTCATGGACTGGCCACCCGATCTTTTCTCCCAGCTTCTGTCAGGCTCTGCGAATAAAGCGCGGTACGGTAAACGGTGAGTAGGCATTCTTAAAGCATGTCCCAACCATCGCAAGCGAGCAAGCATCAGCATTTCTCTCAGTCCGTGGCCACCTGGTCCTAACACCCGCTTGCAGACATCTATATTTGCACCACTGCGTTGCTATCAATCGGCCTTTAGTATGGAGTGAAACATCGCGTCGACGCCACAGGTGGCGAAGGTTAGCAAACGCTGCACCCGCTTTGCGAACACGATGTGAGATCTCGTCCTCGACACAACCTCCAGCGGAGATACAACTGCCAAGGTAAACAAAGCTGTCGACCAATTCAAGATTGACATCGCACACAGTTAGGTTTGGAAGAGAGCCGCTCCAATCCTGGGTAAGTGTTTTACACTTGTTAGGCGCAAAGCACATGCCATACCTTGAAGCTTCAAGTGCCAGGCGGTCCAGGGCTTGTTGCATTATACGAGGGTCATCTCCCAGAAGTGCGATGTCATCGGCATACTCTAGATCGGTCGCTCGCTCACCCGGCAGAAGTTCAACACCTGTGCCCACCAGGCCAGCTAAAGCTTTTCTCAGGACATCGTCGATCGCGAAGTTAAAAAGGAACGGCGAGATAGGGCAGCCCTGCCGCACCCCGCTGGAGATATTGAACGAGGACGACAATTGTCCGTACGCTCGAACCCTGCCCGAAGTTTGGCAATATAATGCTTTCAAGATCCAAACATACTTCTCGGGCACTCCATGTCTCAGTAGACAGTTCCAAAGACTTTCACGATCGATTGAATCGAATGCCGCTCGGATGTCAAGGAATACCACGATAGTTGGTTTACGAAAAGTGTGGCGTTGCTCCAGTAACTGACGGAGTGTGAAAATTTGATCTATGCACCCTCGGCCGGCACGAAACCCAGTTTGCTCCTCACGGATTTGCTCTTCCCGTTTGGTACTCAATCGGTGAAGCAGAATGGACGCCAGTATTTTAGGAGCTACTGAAATGAGACTGATACCCCGATGATTTTCACAGGAATCGCGCCGTCCCTTTTTGAAAATAGGAGCAATTACTGATTCTCTCCAAGGGATCGGAACGCGTTCCTCAGCCCATATGTTGGCGAACAGCGCTTGAAGTTCGCGAACTAAAGCGAAACCGCCATCTTTGAACAATGACGGAAGCAAAGCATCAGCACCTGATGCCCGATGGCGCTTAAGGCTCCGGACTACACTGTAAATCTCTGATTGAGTCGGAGCCTCAAGAGAAATCGACCATGGGGTACAGTGTTCCGTATTCTCGAAATCAGTGGGTGCAGAAGGCCAGTTAAACTGTGCTTCAAAATGTTCTGCCCATCGCTCCATGCGTCTGTGCATGTTAAAAACTGGCAAACCATCTGCTTCACGTATCAACTCACTGATGCCTGGTCGCCCGCTTCCAGTTGTTCTGATGAGTTGGAACAATTTTCTGAAATTGCCTACAGCTGCCGCAGATTCCATTTCCGTAGCCTTAGAACTCCACCAACTTTCCCTGTCGGTTCTCAAACTGGCAACCAGTTTACGTTTAATAAGCCTTCGTGACGCATCATGTATGCTATCAGCAGAAAGCAACCGACGTTGGTCCATTAATTGGAGAGAATTCGCAGAAACCCAGTGCTGAGCTACACGGGAAGTCAACCCACAACTATCCAACGCGGCTGTTTCCAAGGAGGTTTGAATCCCACTCCATTGGTCATCGATACTATTTTGGGGAACTGTAGACAGATGCAGACTCAAATTGGCCTGAAACCCTCGGAGAACCGGGAGATCGTTAAGCCTAGCAACATTCAACTGCCTTGCAACATTTCTACGTTTCCCACCAAAACGCATCGAGAGCTTAGCACAGACTAACGCATGATCGGACTCTAGACAGGTGCCCCAGTAGAAGCGGTAATCTTGCACACTCCCTCGCCAGGAGTAGCTGATAGCAATATGGTCAATTTGCGTGAACAAGGCCGCCGATGGAGATCTCCAGATTGAGGAAATGCAACAATGCCCGTATTCTAACAGAGGACGAACATACACAGAGAAAAGTGTCTGGAATATTTACGAGGTAATGGTTGCGAATAAATGCCGAATCGCTCAGAGCATCCTGCCAGCGCTGCCTATTCTCCCACAAGTGTCAGCTTTCAACTTCAAGAAATCCATAACCAGAATCCCTAACACTTTTTCGACCGCCACCGCTCTAATAGACGTACTTACCAGAAAGTGTTCACCCGTAGTGTCATCGGAGTATATACGCATGACTATTGTTTTGTCCTCAGCAGTGACCAGCGATGTGTCCAGCTGACTAAGTCATCAACTGCTTGTGGCAGTTTCTTCTGGCCATCGCAGGAACTGACATAGGCCCACAGTTTCCGATCATCCGCGAATAGAAAGGCAATCGAACATTCGGTAGTTGCTATCGGTGTACTGCTGTTTTGATGACTGTACAAGTAAGGAATGCTAGCAGTCATCTTTGTGTAAATTGTTAAATATTTTAATCCACACTTTGTGATCATATATAAACCACATTTTCTTATTATACTAGCTCAACTAAATGTCAAAGCACCACACAGGGGTGCGATCTAGAAAGCAGCATTTTCCCCGCACGGATCGTCGTCGCGTTTCAGGATCTCTGAGTAGGCCAATCAATTTCTTTCATGTTTGTCTTTCTTTAGTTAAATCGGATCAGTTTTACTCAGCCCCTAGTCCCCCCAACACTGTGAACCAGAAAACGGATTCGCCTCCGAAGCATAACGCAGGGTCATCGGGGATTGAAGGTGATGGTGCATCTAGAACAACAGTCCGTATGGAGCGGAAGGCACGTGACGAACATAATGAACAAGAACGCAATCGGCGCCGAGAGTTGGCCATTATTTATGAGCTGATCCGTTGCAACTTCAGTATGCACGATCTGCGCTTTCTCAATCAAAATGAATGCCCTCGATCAATTGATCGCTTATCCTATCCACAAGTTTTACACGTGGCCTATCACATTATGAAGGAGGAACAACACAACATAGCACTTTATGAAAAATCAATAAACACAGTGGAAAGGTTGGAGAAAGAAATGAAGAAAGCTGGAATGAATCCTCCCAAGAGACCATCTTTTCCATCTCCCATGGAGAATTATCGTAAAGTCATTCAAGTTGTTGATAACCTGTTGAAACATGACAAAAGGTGAGGTCATTTCCGGTGTAAACAACGTTCACTCTTAGCCTCTTATAAAATGAACTAGCGTTTCACTTTTCTACTTATTAATTTATCTCAAATCATCCAACTTAATGCGAATATGTCCGATAGTCGAGGTCTTTGAGTGCCAGATAAATCCCAAGAGTTTGCCAAGATTGGAACCGCTTCATTGTTGATGTATATCCGTGTTTGTCCTCCATAGTTTTACATAGACGTATTTTACTAATGTTTGACGCTTAAGAATTTATGTCAATATGCTAATCGCTTACTTAAAAAAGTAATGTGCTTACCAAAGTATTGTGTTGTTCACGTTCCCCACACTTACACACAACAAAATACTTTGGTCATCTATGTGCGCCTCGAGCGATTTACCGGGAAACACTATGATTATGTGCTGTATGTATGTATGAAAGCACAAGCCTGATCCAGGCAAGGTACCGCACAGTCAGAGACAGCACGCAGGCTACGATAATGTCAGGTTGCCCAGGCCTAGACATCGTGGTTCGTTGTACGAACCCTGCCATATAGTTGCATTCAAGTATAACTTTAAAAGTGCTTAATATCTCCCTCTTTCCCTTACAGTGCACGCTCGAGTGACGGTTCGTACGAAGTGACACCGACGGACCGTGCTGCCATGGGTGATCGCCAACTAGCTTTTTTAAATCAGCGTCGTCAAGCGCTCTTCGCACGTGATAGCTTCACACAATTCCACGGTGGGTCGCGTGGATTTCGACGTCGACCCCTGCGTCGTCAGCATCATGTAAGATCTGTTGATGATACAATTTGGAATAGGACGCATCAAATTTTGAAAAGACCTGCATCGATGGATTCTTTCGGTCATATCGCATTGGACGAGTCGCATTTTGTGTCGGATCCAATGATGGAGAGCTTGTCAAACATTGATATCCTTTCCTCGAAGGATGACAACATTGACGAATCATCGGACTCGACGCTTGAAGTGCAGCATTCATTTAAACCTATGGGGAAGATGAACCTTCCTTGTTTTTATTGAATTTCTTTATACAAAATAGCTCATTGTTTTTTACGGTTGCAATGATGGTCTGTCGTTGCTGATCATTGACAGTTTCGTTGTACTGCGCTGATTATTACAAACCATCACTTTTGGATAGTGCCTTTTAACTTCAACTTGGTTAGCTTACGCAATGATACAGATGCTGTTCAGTAGCAGTCACTGTTTAAAATTCAGCAATAACCCTTATTTCAGTCTCATGCTCCACCCATAATTTCATTGGTTTACTGAGGCTTCTGGTTGCAATAGGTGTTCTGCTACTTAGTCTACGCACGGTTATTTCCAAAATTTGGTGAACTTTGCAGCCCGAAGTTTTTAAATACACCAATCCTAGTTCAAGAATTCGTCTAATTGGCCCCAAACAATACACCGCTATTAATAATCGTGGTCGAGTTTTTAACAAGACTTGTCGAAACTAAACAGTGTCTGCTTCTGTTTATTGTGAAGGCACGGATGTGTTTATTGTGAACGTATGAAACACCAAACTCGGCCTACTGGTTTCCGAGCAAACTTGAGATGTAGCAATATTAGGAACGATTTAAAGTCAAACGTGAAAAATCTCAGTGAATTCCTGGTTGATGGGAACATAATAGCAATGTGTAGTTGGATGGATTGCGTTTCCCAATCTACAACGAATGCATAAGATTCCGTCTGTATTCAATTTATATACACACGCCAACCGGCCGAGTCGTTTATGCCACCGGCATGTTGGTATTTGCCAAACATACGGCCAATAATGATCCCTTGTATTTTACCATGCTCAGTGTTCGCCTTAGCGGATTAGGACTGATCAAAATAGTTTATGTTAAATCAGTATCGTGATAATGTTCGTGACATGAGAAATCCTGTCAGAAAGAAGCGCAACATTGTTTACGACATCCACTCGCACGATTACACGAATGCGAAGCAAACATCGTGATGTATTGATTTGCCACCACTGCTGGGCTGCATTCAGAAACACCCTGGATTCCTGCCATTTTCTCCATTTGTCTAGGCCTGGGCAACCTGATAGTATCCTGGGACACGTGCGGCACTTTGCCTGGGTCAGGCTTGTAAGTCTATACATACGATTACAAGACAAAACAGGATCGTAACATTATTATATCGCGTGAGTTTGTCGCAGCATCTTTTTTTAATTTGCGCACCTGAAAATATTATACGATAGGTTTCCGCTTAAACGAAATGTTGAGATCAATCTAGCACTGCCGTGCGATTTGCCAGACTCACGAGATCACTGTCCACGGCAATTGATTCACGTAGCGTTCATTCGCAATCTCACTGCACGTGAAATTTATTGTTTCTGTTTTATTGTCGTTGCAGTTCGCTACTGTCCATTAGGCTTACAAGTGCTACGATCGAGGCGATCTCCTGGACAGCCGAAGGTCTAGGGAGACGCATTGTTGAGTAATACCTGTGGTACTTGCCGATCGGATAAGATGCTCGACAAAAAACGTACGTAGAATGAAAAGATATATTTGTGTCGAGAACAAGAATACAAATCAGAAATTAAAAAAAGTATCACGAGTCCTATTTGCCTGCACTCGTAATCAAAATTCGTATTTTGATAGTTTGAAGGATGGTGGACGCCGTGTTACACGTGTTCTGTTGGTGAACAATTGACCAACTGCATTGTGTTGATGGTGGTTTCCATCGGTTGCCACAAGACAAGTGACGTGACTTGGACACTGAAATCGTATACAATGTGAACAATGATTAATACGTGAACCGCTGACGGTGTGTATGTACTAAATCTTCAAGTGTCCAAAACGATCATTGAAATCAAAAGGGGTGAAGAATGCGTCAATACGGGTTAATGAATGCGTTGATGTAAATCACTAAAACGAAATGATCAGCGATGCAACACAATTTCAGATCGTAGCTCGTGTTCCACAGCGCACTGAGATGAGATTAATTACTAATCATCAATCTGAGTTTCAGCGTTGGCGTAACGATGAAAAATTTAGAAGACTCAGGCATATGAACGAAGAGATTTCAAAGCGTGACCAGCGGGTGTAGCAATAGCCGCAGGTAACCGGCGAGATTTCGTGTGGGACCTAGCGAATAAATCTGAGAAACAACATTCAAAAGTCTTCATGAAAGCTTGCGAGGATGAGGAGCGCGTATTACTTTTTATTTTAATTATCATCATTCAACGAGTACCCTCGTTTATCGATATCCACATCATTAAATGTCTTAAGTAGCTTCGAGATAACCGGTTGAACTGTGGAAGAAATCACGTGACTTGCTGTTAGACCATTTAGGCGAATGGAAGGGCGCTAACGTTGGAATGGATCTCCAATTACCCTAGGAAAGGATAGCAACTATCTTTTATACTTGTATAGACAGCTAAATAACTGTTTTTGTTGTTCACATACTGATTCACGTCGGAACCCCGTATCGAATTTCACGAATGTGCAATCGTGCGGTACTTTTGTGCTGTGTGGCTAACACCGTACAAAATTGATTGACCAGAGGTATTAAGCTGCACGCTGAAACATGCTGGAGTCTCACTACTATTTCTACTCCCTTTCTCATCTGTCTAGACTTGTGCAACTTCGGAGCATCTTAGCCCACGTGCTGTCTCTGGCTCTGCGGCACTTTGCCTGGATAAAGCTTGTGCTTTCATAGCATACCATACCCGTATCCAAAGAATAGAATAGAATAGAGAAAAACTCTCATACAAAAAGCAACTTGCCTTTTGACGAGCATCTAGAGATTCTAAACTGATGTTCCTCTCGCATCATTTGGCCACATATACATCCATGCGGTATTTGTCTTGCAGAGATAAATCCATGCTAAATTGATTGCAACCAGCATTGAGCTGCGTGCGAGAACAGGCTGTAGTGCCATTGTCATTACCATTTTCATATAAAGCAGTATAAATTTGGTCAACCTGAGAGAACTTCATCCCTCCTATAGCATAGCAAATCGTTTGGCACTTTGGTTTCGGCTTGCGATTTTTATACATACATACAACTTTTGGCTACGTTTTGAATTTAAAATGCAAATCGGTCATTTCTTATTCAAACGAATCAGGTTTGCTAGCATTCGGTGAGTGACCTTGAACTTCTTGCATTCAATGAACGGTAAAACAAAAAAATCATAAAAAGGAGACTCACGCAAAGTTGACGTATATTTCATGATAGAACGGTGATTCCGTTTTACAAAGGGAACTGAAGATGGATAAAAACGAAAATAATTGTGAATGGTTGATCGTATACACCACGTTTTTCATCTAAGTACGTTCTTATCGCCACGTGCAGCCAGCCATTGACTGTGCGGCATGGATCCAGGTTTGTGATATTACACTGGTATTCTTTCTTATTTCTCTACATGAACATAACGGGCTTATGCCCATTTCCCTTTGGCTTTTACATCGAAAAGTGTAATGATCTTGTGAAGCCATTTGTCAAAACCATTTCCGAACTTACGACATTCGTCTCTGGTAAGAGACCAAGACATAAATGAACGCAGCTAATTTATACAATACTAGTCACAAACGATGGCAAACTATTAGAAAATTCGCCTTGTGTAACTATGCATTATTATTATAATATTTGCACAATCTGATACAGATATAGTGCCGTTCAACATAAACAATGAGATGTACAAAGCGAGAAGGGGGTACAAAGCGCTGTCATCGGCATCGTTGAACGTAGGCATGATACTACCCGGTTGCCTACACCGAAGGTTTCGTACCTTGTTAAAGTCAGCGGAAGCGATAAAAGGTGGACTTACGCGATTAATGGATCAGGTCCAAAGTGTAAATTAAGTGGGATCACGAGAAGCTCCGTTGAACGCAGAGAAACTGATACATTCGGATTGGTACTCTGTCGTCCAAGCTCTTTGGAACGGTATCTAGGAGTAACCGCAATGTGCTCGACCAGAATAGGAACGAAATTGTAATTGGTCAAGTTGACCGAGACCTGAGAACGAAAAGTAAACGAAAGTGTTACTGCGCCATCCGCATACTGAGGAACCTGTCTGATCATGCCAACTTTGTGGGTTGTTCGACAACATAATATAATAGATATCTCGCTAAATCGCTTAAGAGTCAAACGAGATTAGCAGTTCCGTGAGGAGCAGACTGAATTTCGTGTTAGGTCGTGGTTGTATGGATCAAAGCTCACACTCCGACAGTTACTAGGGTAACACCATGCGTTTTCTATGAATGCACAGCTTGGTTGCCTAAATGTCACTGGCTCACAGCTAGGTGGTACATTCTGCCTCGATGATCAGCGTACAGAAAATAGTGAACACCTTCTGAACATACGCGCAAAGCATGCAATTTTTGAATAGAACATCGTTTAAACATAATAGCAGTAATGTACAATTTGGAGATGGAGACAAATCGATAATCTCCTCATTGGCGCTAGATTGATGGAATGTATTCTTTTTTCAGATTCTGGTCGCGCACACTTTCGACACAGATTAAAATTAAAATTATCTCGCCTAAAGGTCGTCTCCTCTAATTGGATAAACTTTGAGAAGCTTTCAGAATCTGTAATTCAGCGAGCCCATCCTTGACAAATAAGGAAGCCCACTATGTAGTATTGGGTATTTCAAATGCACTACGCACCATTGAGAAGCAAATTTCGGGGCCCTTTGGGCTCTAGGAACTTGATAACAAAATTGTTTATCAAAGTGGATTTTGAGCTTGTACTTTTCGGACACATCGATGAGAAATTGTTGTTTTATCACGCAGTGCAGAGAACAACTACGAATTATTGTAAACGTACACCGATAGTAATGGTCATGAGCAAAGCAACAGAAGTTGTTTTCCTTGCTTAGTAATGTGTGGGGTTTTTGGAGAGAATAATAACGGGACAAGTTGTGAACAGCATAAAATTAAGGGTTGGTTATGAATACGAACATGGGATTTAATAATTAATGTAGACGAAAACACCAGATATACTATATTATATGGATATACAATGATGTATTAACTCTGTTCATAATACGATTGCTAGACAGAAATGAGGGGGAATAGAAATAAAAATGGTAGTGAAACTCCAGCGTATTTCAGCATGCAGCTCACTACCGTTGGCCAATCAATTTAGCACCATGTTAGCCGCACAGCACATAAATGCTGCACGATTGCACATCCGTGCAGAAAGACAGCAATTCACAAAATAAGACATTTTGACGCCAAACCACAACTAGGAGTACATTATACAACAAAATAGATGGTAATAGCACTTGTTATTTTAATTTAATCACAGCTTGCGCATCAATCGGCTGTCGATATCACACCCTTTCACACGACGTAGAGCAGTGATAAAAATAAGAGCCAGTCGATTATCGAGGAACTGGCTTCATGAAAGTAAATTGGCGGGCTCTAAATGAAAGCACAAGCGGGTCCAGACAAAGTCAGGTTTCATGGGCCTAGATAGATATGAATTATGAAAATAGAAATGGTATTGAAACTCCAGTGTATTTTAGCATGTAGCACACTACCGGTGGTCAATCAATTTAGCACCGTTAGCCACACAGCACAAAAGTACCGCACGGTTGCACATCCGTGGAACGGTAGCAGTATAACTTAATGAAATATAAAGCACGATATCTAACACGAAACAAATGAACAACATTGACAACCAAACAGAAGTTCAAGCTCGATCAGCATGCACATAAAACGCACATTTAACCACAAATCAACTATTCCTCGATCAACAATAGCTTTAGACGGATCGATTTTCGGTTCATCGCTCTCGAGATGAATTGAACGGGGAAACAGGAAAAACAACAGCAATATGAATGTAACGAGACAGAGTAAGACAGCTCCGGTAATCTTGATACAGGTTCTCCTGGGTTGGAGCCGGCGATCGGACAACGGGATTAACGCCACGTATTCAGAACTCGTTTCTAAAATGAGTGAATAACCTAATAAAATCTCATTTACCCTCAGATATTCTTCCTGAGCCTTGACACGTAGGACAAGGAATGCCAGACATTTTCAACTTCTTCATTCGAAATTGAAGGAACTGTAATGAACCGGCGTTACACATGTGCAAATATGACAACAAAAGCATAAAATTACATATGAAATGTCATGGACAAAGTCTGCATAAACATGTTTTTTAATGTATTGCATTGGAACATGCTGGCGATAAGGCAGTCGTCATCATCATCATGAAACACAAGCCTGGAGCCAGAAAAGTGCCAAGCAATATGAAGTAGGCAAGCGGAATATGCAAAAGCAAATGCGCGAAATACAGCTTGTTTTTGTGGTTTCACTGTATACGATTTTGTTTTCGGTTCATCAAATTTAATATAATAATAATATATCGAATAATCATGAAGCACAAGTCGGAAACCAGACAAATGGAATGAAAGTTTGAAGCGCTCGCCTACTAAACCCTTTGTCTACTGACGGTAACTTAGTTACCACCTCAAACAAGCAGTCAATTGCTCAGTAGTTCCCGTCGGAACCTTCAGTCACCATCGGAGTGCACTTGTCAGGCGGCGTCTGGCATCTGATCCATAAAAATTAATCATGTGTTTTATTCATGCGATAATTAAACAGCATAACACAAAAATATCATAAAATACGTAGCTATTTAAGTCCCACCCTTCCCCATCTTTTAGGATTTTACTTTTCATGGTTGTGTGGCAGTTAAGCATTCGGTACGCGCTACCGGTGTAATGCTGTCTGTGATGATGATGATGATGTAGACAAAGGGTTAAATATATGGTTCCAGAATGTAGAATATCCAAATAAAATGATTACATCGAAACATAGTTCAGCTTTACCATCATTATTATGGATAGTATTATACCCCTTGTATGATGATGGTGGTATGAAACCATAAGCCTGATCCGAGCAAAGTGCCGCACAGTCAGAGACTGCATGCGGGCTAAGATACAGTCAGGTTTCCCAGGCTTAGATAGATATGAAAAAGAAAATAAAAATAGAAAAACACCCCTAGCAAGTACCGAGTGCTTAACAAACATACAAACATGACACGGTAAAATAATATACAAATGTGGATGGCCGGGACCTAGAAGCTATTGAACGTATACCTTATTCTTGAGGCGCATACAACTCGAACCAAGCAAGCATTGAATTAGGTATAGTGACCGAGTGGAGCGATATCAGCATGAAGGAGGCATGATAACAAGCGTAATTTGAAAATTCAATTGACAAAATACAACATCAATCAAACACTACAAGAAGATGTCTACAACAAGTCCAACATTGAATACGATTTTGAGCGATAGCACCGAGGGTGAATAGCCACTACCGATTCCGATCGCGTGGACCCCACCTTGAGAGACAGTTCCCTTAACAGTCAAAGCCTTCACAAGAATCAGCCAAGTCCGTCTGGCTACGATTACAACGACACTATTCTGAGTTAGGAGTGGCAAACAAAACTAAGTTTCGAAAAAGATTAATTCCTATACGCAATATGTGGCCTAACCAGCGAAGTCTATGTATGGTAACTTGATTTCCGATATCTACGTCGCTGTCAAAGATTATATTACGGATAGTTGTGTCAGCTATCTCACGGTGGCAAACAACTCCAGCAATGCCGCGGAGACAGCGATTATAGAAAACCTAAAAATTGTCCATCGCTCTATGCGCTTGTGCATGTTAAAAACAGGCGAACACTAAGCCGCACATATAACCTCACCGATGCCTGATCGCCCGCTGCAAGTAGTTCTGATGAGTTGGATCAATTTTGTGAAATCGCCTACAGCTGCCGCATATTCCATTTCCGTAGTTTTCAAACTCCACCAACTTTCCCAGTACGTCCTCAAACTGGCAACCAGTTTACGTTTAATAAGCCTTTGTGACTCATCAGCTATCAGCAGAAAGCAACCGACGTTGGTCTATTAGTTTGAGAGAATTCGCAGAAACCCAGTGTTGAGCTACACGGTAAGTCAGAATACACATATCCAACGCTGCTGTTACCAGAGGTTTGTATCCCGCTCAATTGTTCATCGATACTATTTTTGGGAATTGTATGGTATGGTATGAAAGCACAAGCCTGATCCAGGCAAAGTGCCGCACAATCAGAGACTGCACGTGTGCTAGGATACTGTCAGGTTGCCCAAGCCTAGACAGATATGAGGGGGTAATAAAAATGACAGTGAGACTCCAGCGTGTTTCAGCATGCAGCTCACTACCGTTGGCCAATCAATTTAGCACGATGTTAGCCGTACAGCACAGAAATGTTGCACGATTGCATATCCGTGCAAGATGCAAACTCGAATTGGTCTAAAACCCTCGGAGAACTGGGAGATCATTATGCCTGGCAACATTCAACTGCATTGCAACGTTTCTACGTTTCCCACCAAAACGTATCGAGAGCTTAGCGCAGACTAACGCATGATCTGACTCTAGACAGGTGCCCCAGTATGAACGGCAATCCCACTCCAATGTCCATTGATACTCATACTCGTGTTCTTTAGTTGATTAAAGCCTTTCTATCAGGCGTTATCTTCTCAATCGTTTGGAAGTATCATTCACTCTATCTCGTTACAATACTACCTCTGGTAACTTCAGAAAGATGCAAACTCAGTTTGGCATGAGACTCTCTGAGAACCGGGAGATTACTAAGCCTGGAAACATTCAGCTGCCTTGCGACTATTTTCTACATTTCCCGCTGTAATTCGGTCAGTGCTAACCAAAGAACTACTAAACGGAAAACGGTTATTAAAAAGTTTGCATATAGTGTGAGATCATTGAAAGAATTGTGAGCAGAGAGCGTGAGAGCATTTTCATATTTGATCGATTGGCTACCGGTAGTGAGCTGCATTCTAAAACACGCTGGATTCTCACTATCATTCCTTTTTTCTCATATATGTCTAGGCCAGGGCAGCCTGACAGTATCTTAGACCCATGTGCAGTTTATGACTTTGCAGCACTTTGCATGGATCAGGCTTGTGCTTTCATGCATACATAAAGTTGCTTGTGGGTGTCATACTACCGGGTTGTTCGATAGAAGGAGTTCTTTGCATATCATCCAGTACTGGAAGGGTAGACTGGGAGATCCAGTGGGACCTTCTGCTTGCGATGGAACTGTCACATGCTGACTTCACTGCATCGTGCATTATAGTAGCAATCGCATTCCATACATGTTAGACAACGCCGTTGAAAGATTATCTACTCACCCTAGTGATGGATGCGGACTTTGCTGCGCTGGGACAAGGCCTTAGATTTCCAGATGGGGCGCAGGGTGTTGAACGCTACCCTTGCTTTGCTGATTCGGCTCTTGACGTCGTCTTCTGTGCCACCATCAATGTTGACCACGCTTCCAAGGTAAACAAAGCGGTCAGTCTCCACCACGTCTTTCCCCTGTAGATGCAGTGGCTGCTGTAGTTGGTTGTTCAATCGCATCACCTCGGTTTTCTTTATGTTGATTTTCAGGCCCGTCTTCTCTGCCTCTTCTGCTAGGCGCGTTAGCTTAGACTGTGCATGCTGTTGCTTGTGAGACAGGAGGCCGATGTCATCCGCAAAGTCAAGGTCTTCGAGATGTTTGGTGGGGGTCCACTGGATGCCGGTGTTGCTGCCCTCTGTGGTTCTTCTCATAATCCAGTCTATGACGATCAAGAAAATTATCGGCGAGAGCATGCAACCTTGCCTCACTCCAGTCTTCACTGGGAAGGGGTCTGTCAGCTTTCCGTTGTGGATGATCTGGCATGATGAGTCCTCATAGAGCTGTTGGATGATGTTTATCAGCTTTTGCGGGATTCCGTAGTGTTGCATTAGCTTCCATATTGTCTCCCTGTCGACGCTGTCAAACGCTTTTTCGAAGTCGACGAAGATCGCGTACAAAGGAGACTGCCATTCGATGGATTGCTCGATGATAATACGCAGAGTGGCGATATGATCTATGCATGACCTATCTTGTCTAAACCCCGCCTGTTCTGTTCTAAGTTTCTTGTCTAACGCCTCTTTCAATCTCTCCAAGATGATTCTGGTCAGTACTTTGCTGGGGATGGACAGCAACATGATTCCTCGCCAGTTGCCGCATTGGGAAAGGTCGCCTTTCTTGGGGAGCTTTACCAAATGCCCGAGCTTCCAGTCAGCCGGAACTCTCTCCTGTTCCCATAACTTCACCAGGAAGGGGTGTAACATCTCCGCTGCCGCTGTCGCGTCTGCCTTTAGAGCTTCTGAGGGGATGCCGTCAGGGCCTGGTGCCTTACCATTCTTCAGGGACTTGATGGCATTGATGATTTCTGCAATTGTTGGGGGGTTGATGTTAATGCATAGGGATTCTTTTGCTGGTGATATATCAGGAGATGTTTGCGGAGGTGGTCTGTTTAGAATTTCTTCAAAATGTTCCACCCATCTTTTCCTTTGCCCCTCCTCGCTTGTCATGGTTCTTCCATTTTTGTCCTTGACTGGTTTGCTCGGTTTGGAACTCTTCCCTGACAAGGCTCGGGTGATTTCATATACCCTCTTCATGTTATTCTGCTTTGCCGCTAGCTCTGCCTCCTCTGTTAGGTTGTGTATAAATTTCCTTTTGTCCTGTCTAGCACCCTTCTTCACTTCCCGGTTTGTCTCCCAATATTGTGCTTTGAGGTCTGCCTTCTGTTGCAGGTCACCGCATCTGCTAATTTCCATCTTCAGATCCCTCCTCTTCTTAATCTTCTCCCAGGTACCCTTCGTCAGCCATTCCTTCTGTTCCCTCTCTTTCTTCCCCAGAACTTTAGTGCACGCATCCTGCCAGGTCTTTCGTATTCCTGCCCAGTGATTTTCTATTGTTTCGTCGGCCAACTCCGACAGCGCCTCGAACCTATTCCTGACTTCACAGTTGAACTCTTCTGATTTCTTTTTGTCCATCAAGTACTGTGTGTTGAACTTGTGGTACGCTCTTCCTGACGGATCGTTGAAGGACTTCAGCTTGGTCCGCATTGTTGCAACCAGCAGGTGATGGTCGGAGGCTGCATCGGCGCCGCGCCACACTCTGACGTCCAGCACACTACGCCTCCACTTTCTGTCTATGGTGAAGTGATCTATCTGATTTTCCGTCTTCCCATCGGGTGAAGTCCAAGTAGTCTTGTGGATCCTTTTGTGAGGGTAAATGGTGCCACCTATTACTAAGTCATTGAACGAACAAAAGTCTGTGAACAGCTCTCCGTTCTCGTTGCAGGTACCCACGCCGTGTCTGCCCATGATGAGTTCCCTGCCTGTGTTGTCATCACCGACCTTAGCGTTCAAGTCGCCCATGACGATCTTCATGTCTCTGCGCGGAGTCCGGTCTAAAAGGGCCTGTAAAGAGTTGTAGAAATCTTCCTTCTCCTCTTCTTGGGCTGTGTTTGTTGGCGCATAACACTGGATGATGGTGATCCTCCTTCCCTTGGAGTTGAACCTGGCTGCCATAAGTCTGGGTGAGACAGGTTCCCATGCCATTAGCGCTCTTGTAGCCTCTGGCGCTAACATTATTGCCACTCCTTGAGTGTGGCCATGATTCATATCTTCATGTCCGGAATAGATGATGGTTTCCCCTGAAGATAGTCTGTTCTGACCGCTCCCATTCCATCGAGTCTCACATAGGCCCAGAACTTTGATGTTGTAACTTTCCATCTCTTTGGCTACCTGTGCTAATTTCCCGCTCTCATATAGGGTTCTGATGTTCCAGGTCCCTATCCTGGTCTTTGCCTTGGTCGTGAGAAGACTTATCGGCGAGTTGGCTTCCCGAAGGCTTTCACCAGCACGCGTCATGAGCCCCACTGAAGAGGAGTCCTCCCGTCCAGGCAGCTTTTGTGCAGTTTTTGTTGTTGCAGTTTCTGTAGCAGCGTTGTCTTTTACGGGGTGGGGTTGCTAGCCCCACGCCCAACCCTCCTCCTTTTTCACCCGGGCTTGGGACCGGCAGTTGGCGGAGTTCACCCTAGTGATAGTCTTGCTGAATTGTAGGCTTTGAAAGTGTTCTGAATGGTATGCGTTTAGAGATGACGGTCTTTGGATCAGAGAATTTTAACAGCAATCTCGATCGAAGGAGCACGTGATCCTAATCTTCTCAAGTGTTCCAGAAGGAGAGACAATCCTCAATGCAGACAGATCAATCTAGAGCATGTGGCCAGATGGTCTATTTGTATCCAAGGCTGATGATTGTTATATATATATATATATATATATATATATATATT